>JBBBDQ010001038.1:485000-552500 GCA_037127315.1 Ascarosepion bandense | reverse complement strand
ATGATTTTCAGCTTTCTTGAAGTTTATGGTTAGTCCTTTTCTCCCGCTTTCTCTTTTTACCGTCTGTAGAAGGTCCTGTGTTGTTATTTCCGTATTTGCTCTCAGCACTGTGTCATCAGCGCATCTTACATTGTTGGGATTGTGGCCGATAGTGACGAATCTTGATCCGGCCTTTAGATCTCTCAGAATTTCGCTGTACTTGTTGAATAGATTCGATGAGAAAACACATACTTGTCTTACATGCCTTCCTATTTTTATATCTACTGACTTTTATTACTGTCCGTATGCCAGAATTATTGTTCTAATGTTTTTCCTAAATATGTCGAGGTTGTCGAACATCTCCAACAAGTCTTTTTAGCGTACTTTGTCGATCAACACATTACATGCTGAAAAAGGATCCTGGTTAAAAAACTACAACTAATAAGTATGACTGACAAAAACGTTGCATTTTATATGTTAATTACTATTATACCAACTTTCCATTTAGCAAATATTTAAGTCATTTTAAAAAACGTTTAAAACCACAAAAAATTAACCAACCTTTTGCTAAAAGCATAAAAGCATAAAACCAGAAATCAATTGATTTGAACATTGATTTCTATGTTTGGTTTGAACAATAATTTTATAAAGAAAAATTAAATGAACGATGGATTCTGCACTAGTTTGGGTTTGATGGTGTTTAATTGATAATTTCTCGAAACCGCTCCTTTATAAATTATGTTACATTAGCAATCAGCATATTACCGATATAATGATGACGCTGTATTAATATATCGCGACAAAATTACTTTCTCTGGCCTTGTAGATAAGCTAAACAAAGTCGAACATACTATTCATTTACAGAACACAAAGAAACAATATATATCCTATATATCTCGCTACATTGTAATGTTAATGTCTAAAACTTAGTATCTATCACATCTAAAGTAACAAAAATAACAAATTTCTATTAACATCATAACAACGGAATAAAATCCAGAATAGTATCCGAATTCTATTTGGGATCACTCAGAATTTGTAGACTTCTGTATATATATATATATATATAAAGATGAAAAATACACTGTAAATACTTTTAAGCGCCTCCGATATCCTAATTATAACATATTTAACGCAAAACAAAAGAACTGTAAATTAAAATATTCCATGTGGAAGTCTAGTTCTTGACTTGCTCATTCTAGTCTCGTTTTCGATTCCTTTTTTGTTTTTTATGGTGCTGCTGTTTTTTTTTTCGTCTCTTTTTTTCTGTGAGACGCTTATATGTTGAAGATACCCGACCGATGAGAATAAAAGCCATCAAACAGAAAATCTATTAAAACTACTTCTAAAACAATAAAAAACGTAATCGATACAAAACAAAATAACAACATCTGTTTATGTTTATGAGATGAAATTTTGTAACTATTCACACTATTTACACTGTTCGGATGATTGTCCTTATCTTTATTGTTTTTATTATACACGATGTTTCGGTGGTTGTACACTCCGGCATATTTTAGGTTATATACCTTGGAATATCGAACCTAACACTTTCTTTCTTCTAATTCCGCGCATAATGCCTTTTTTAGGTATCCCACTCTCCAAATTTTTTTTAGAACTCAGAAATCACTGGATAGCTTCAACCAATGTTTTATACATTGGTCTAAGGGTCAAAAGTCTAGAGGTCAAAATACGGCGTATATGATCTACGTCCCTAATTCTTCATACATAGGTGAGCTACCTTAAATACGTTACCTAAAAGTGCAAGAAAAGAGGTGTATCCATGCAAAGATTTAAATATCAACTGAATTTCATTTACTAAACAATTATGCAATCCAATGCCCTAAATCGTTTTTATGCGTTTCTGAATGATGTTCAAGTAGTGATATTATTAATTAAAATAATAATTTCTTCCAGTTTTTTAGTGTTTAATTATAGTATATTAAATAAACATTATTTCTTTTTTCTTTTCCTATTCCGTATCCATCAATTCTTAATGTATAATTTAATGTAGAGATTTCTCTCAATTCGTCGATTACACACTTTAGTGATGCGGGAGATCAGATTTTGAAAGTAGCGAGCTCTGAGTATGACGATAAATTACATCCGGCAGCAACGGGGAATTAGAGATTTTGAGGAGCCTGGAACCTCCTCTTAATTGATGTTGTTCCCAGGTTCACTTTGGCCCGGTGTTGTAGTCAATTAGTAAATCCACAAATAAAAAATAATATGAAATATAGAAATATATTTTGTAGTAAAATTACCAGCAGTATACTTTTGCATCAAAAAATTGCCAAATATACCAATTTATAGTAAAATTACAAACAAAATGATTTTAAAGCAAAATGACAAGCTGTACATGTCACAATCAGTCAGTTAAGTGCCATACGTGATACAAGCTTGGGCGATCATGTCTCTTTCGAGACATGACTGACTGGGCAAAGGATTATCCCGCAGTAGGATGCCATTACTTTCTGCGGTAGACTGGTTGCCAGCCAAGTCTATAGAACCCAATCTGTCCTATTATTTAACCCATAACTGGAGGGAAGAGATGGATTAATACCTTTCCCAATGGTATTTGGGCGTAAGTGAATGAATTGAATTCAACTGGAATTCAACTGGAATTCAACTGGAACACGAACACATATTACAGTAGAATCACCAAAAATACCAATTTATGGTAAAATGACCAACAATACATTTTATCTGTAATTGTAACAAAAGAATATTTTCTAAAATATTTAGATTACAGCAGAGAAGTTGATATGCCATTTAACAAATGCGAAGATAGATCTCAAACTATTTTATTCTTTTTGATTTACCACGGATCCCAATAAAAATCTTTCTCTGGAAAAATGATTTTATTTTCACGTCATATCTCGGCATTTATTTTTCTGTTATTATTCCAGTTTTAGTATCTTATACTTGGATGTGCAAGATAGGTTATTTTTACCAAGGCATTGTTCTATTATTTTGTAGCTAAGTACTCATTCATTTAAGCAATGAAGTTTATCAACGCGTAATACAGTTTGACATTTATCAGCTCGTTCAGTTAAAAATATTACATTTAGACGTCTGTTTCTAAATCGCTTAATTACCATAAAATGAATTAATTTATAGTTGTAAATGGATTATTATTAAAACCTTATTTTAAAATTCAATATAAATTTTGAATTAGTTTATAAAATTACATGAACATCAGGGGAAAAAAAGTTCCGTTGATACTAAAAAGTCTTGACTAAAATCCAATTTATTTGGAACTTGCGTTAAAGCCTCAAATAATTTTAAATTATTGTCTTGCAAAAACATCATAAATTGATATTTCAAATATTTAGAGAAAACGGTTCTTTATGATTTCTATAAATTGATGTTATGCAAATATAGAAGAAAAAACGTTGGAGAGTTTCGACTGAAAGTTCAGAAAACTATCAGGCACGTTGAACTGGAGTTGATGTTTATCGCTTGTTTTCTGTTTAGGGTTAGGGTGCAGGTCATTTCTAAATTCGTCTTTACACTTTTAACATTCCCTCCTAAACTCTGAAGTTTTATTTAATATTTAATATTAATTTTTATAAATTTATTTTTTTAAATTATCTGTTTTCTTTTTTATATTAAAAAAGAAAAAAATAACTTTTGTTTTATGGTATGTTAAAAAGTTACGGCCAAATGCGGTTGAGTAATTCTTTAAACTTCTTTATGTTCCTTGTCCTCTTATAATGTAGGCAATCATGACTCTCGACAATTTTTTGTTCCTTGCTAAACTTAATAGATTTTATATTATTTCTCTTATACACTTTTCCACCATCGTCACCGCACTCTGATTATCTTATTTGTTGTTTATCTCAGTCACTTGATTCTGACCTGTCCTGTGAGTATCAGATTTTCCAAGCCTTCTTTTCTCATTGTGTGCTGTAGAAAGTTCAACTATCTCTTCCTGAACAAATATCAATTTTTCTTTTGTTCACCTTTTCCCTAAAACTTTGTCTTTGCTCACATACTCTGTCCATGTTATTCTCAACATTCTTCTTTTGAACCGCATTTATGTTGATTCAAGTCTCTCCTTCATCTATGAGAAGACTGTTTAGCACTTACTGTCATACAGAAGAACATATAACAGTTTAGTACACTTTTCTTCATTTCTAGTGATTTTTTTCTGTTTCTCAATACTTTACTTAGCTTTTGGAATGCATCTTTGTTTATCCAAATACGCTTTCGGGTTTTAATGTCACACGTTACGTCCTCTGTTAAAACATTTCCAAAGTAAAGAAATTTCCGTACTCATTTGCTTTCGCCATTTGCCGTTTGCAATACGCACTTTGGACGCATGCTTTTTCTAACAACCATGTATTTTGTTATCTTGCAATGGATATTTAATCCTTTTTTGTGTTTTTTCATTACTTTCTTGTTGAAATATTTGTAGTTTTCTTTCTGTCTGCTACAGAAGTAAAAACAGAAAATATTTTCTTGGTAAATTTAAAAAAAAAGGCTTCGGTTTTAAGCTAACACAAAAGTTATCTTTTTTTAAATAGATGCTGTCTACAAACTGCCGTAGATTAAATGCCTGAAGAAAATATGGTGGAAAATCAACTAAATATGAGAAAATAAATACTCGTAAGATTATTATTATTATTATTATTATTATTATTATTATTATTATTATTATTAAGAAGAAGAAATGAGAAACTTTCTTTACTCTTAAAACAGTAAAAAAGTCCAACAGAATTTCAAGTCAGTGAATAATTGCAAATAAACAATAATATTCATAAAAAAACAAGCAAAAAGCAATATACGAAATGCAGAAACTCTGGCAAAATAAGCCTCTTCATGATCAATGCACTGCCCCAGGCAGCCAAGCTAATGTAGACAAGCCATCACGCTGTTACGTAATACAGGGTTAAAAGCTGAAACCGAAGATTTTATTCTTGCATCATAGTTTCAGTGCATGCTAACTAAAAATTACCAAGTACACATACTGAAAAAATTATGCAAACCAGAAATGCAGATTTTGGGATAAATATTCAGAAACAATTGATCATATCGAGTTACACAATGTTAGCACCCACTGAATATAAACTCGGCAAGATGGAGTTGGCCAATAACTACACTGGAAAATTGGCACCTTTTACGGGAAGGAAACTAGCATAAACTAGTATGAACATCAACGATACCCGCTTACAGAGCTAGAACATGTATCAATTTTATGGGGCTTTACAATATAGAAACACAGAACAACCAAAGCTTTGTCGCCTAAACATAAAAACAGAATGAGATTTTATTACTGACATGACAGTCCCTGCAAATTTTGATATCTGTTAAAGATCTTCAAAAGCTATGATGATACAAGGATAATTATTTGGAAATCTCAAACTGAAAACATCAATAATTCCAGTTGTAGTTGGGGCCCTCATATTGATTGGAAAAGCCTCCGATAGACACATTGACTGAATTCCTGATAGCCCATTCTGTAAAGAAAATATTAAAACAGCTCATATATTGCAAAGATCTTTCTCTCTGCAAAATGTGTGTGATCTTAGATATATTTTTTTTACAAAAATTATCAATGGAAAATATCACAACTCTCTTTTGAATTTACGTCTCTGGTTGGGACCCGGAAGAAAATGTGTATACAACAGTATTCAAAGGAAATAATAATAATAATAATAATAATAATAATAATAATAATAATAATGCCACACCACTTTATCGGCTCGGAATGTGAAATGGGAAGCCGAGTTCGAATTCCAGTTGAATTCGTTACAATCACTTATACAAAAATACTCTATTCAAACAGCTTCTTTTTTTGCACTTCCCGCTTGTGGAATTCTCTTCCGCATACTTGCTTTCCTGACAGTTACAATCTCCAAGAATTTAAATGTAAAGTTAATAGTCAGCTTCTACCTCACTAACCTACATCCGTTCTCTCTGCTTTTCTACATCCACCCTACTCTCATCAGTACTCTCTTTCCTCTCCTACTCTCTTCCTGACACCCCCTGCAATCTCTCATTTCACATATTATTGCCCCTTGTCCACCCCACTCACATCAGTAATTCTTCCCTCTCCTACTCTCTTCCTGACACCCCCTGCAACCTCTTACTCCTCAACATTCCTCCTATGTAACCCCCTGCACAACGGTGGCAGTAAAATGCCTTGCTTGGGGCGACACGATTATAAAAAAAAGAAATTGAGAAATCTGTCTCTTCTTCTTGTAACAAGACAAATTGGGGTCTATAAACTTGGTTAGCAACCAGTCTACCACAGAAAGTAATGTCAGCCTACTGAGGATCAATCATGTCTGAGAAGAGGCCTCCTCTCCCAATCGTATATCACGTATAACTCGTTCTTTTTTTCTTATCAATTCCCAGACCTAAAGCATTTAAAAAGGTGACTAGGGGCTGATGTAATGTGCCCTTTTCTCCATGAGCGGAAGTATTGGGTGAGGACCCTAGTAGAATGTCATGAAGATTGCTGTTGGTTTAAGTTGAAGCAGCCAAAGTGAGTTGGAAAACATTTCGAGATACACGAAAACATCTTCAATCAGAAGACGTCTGAACACGACCTGAAAAGTTTTGGACTGTTTATCAAAGTCTCTCACATATCTCGCTCAATTTTTTGTCCCTTATCTACCTAGTGTGTCCTTGGCTTCGTGTATTCCTAGCCCAGCCTCCTTTTGTTGATATGATACTCTTTCACCTAATAATAGCATCAAAAATATTTGTTATCAGAAACAGCATTAGTTGTATTGATCATAACAAATAATGTAGTCTGACGATGAGTTTATAACAAAATTTGAATATCAATTTAATATAATTGGTAAAATAAAATTTTCATAAGAGCAAAAAAATATTAATTACTGATATTTTGAAAAAGGTACTGCCAAGGACAAACAGGATGTGGAAGCATGCGAACGAAAAGGAAATGAAAATGAAAACATGTAGCAAGAGAGGCATATTCAACGGACAAAACACACCAATTTATATGAGACTTGCTCAGCAATATGAAAGTTGTCCTTAGAACGTTACTATTCCAGAATGGATAACGAGAAGCAGATAAAAAATTACAAAACGTTACTGAAAATAGAAACAAACGGATCAAGTAAAGATGTATCCTGTGCCTGAAGAAGATGTAGAAAAATCCTAGTTCAAGAAATCTAATATTCTATAAATAGAGAATTTTTTCCTACAAGAGAATCGTTTTCTATATTGATCGCGTGCTTTGGAATGATTTTAAATCAAGATAACAAAAAGTTTAAGCATGACCCAGCATTGCTGTATGCTTCGGGCTCTCCAGATATTCGAGTATAAACAACAGAGATGACATACTTAACCAAATAATTAAAATACTATAGATATCACTTGACTTCCGCTTTATACATAAAAATGTTTAATTACTTTTATTTTTTATTTTTTTTAATCATATCACCCCAAGCAAGGCGAAAACGCCACTGATGCGCAGGGGGCTACGTAAGAGTAAAAAGATTGGAAAAGAGAAAAACTGGAAACCACATCCTAAACAGGAAACAAGGGATGAGCCTCTTCACCTGTTCAATAGACGTGGGTGGAGTGTGAACCGGGCGATAGTTTAGTCTATCTACTCCAATTGTTTTGTCATTGATATGGTACCATTATACGTATTCTTGAAAACTAGAAAGAAACATATTCATTCTAAAGTTAGAATTTCTAAAGAATTTAGATGATAATAATAATAATAATCATACTAATAATATATGTATAGAAAAAGATTATTTCAAACTGCCAGTAAGAATACAATTAAGTATAGATATGTGTCTTCTACAAATGAAAATATTTTAACAATAGACTGATGTGAGATGTTTATTATAAAATGAATCATTATTAACACTATGTATAATATCATGAATAAGTAAGACTGTAGTATCTTGGATATATACATATATATATATATATATATATATATATATATATATATAGACAGAAAATCTATGCAAAAGCCAACAAACCTACCTAGGTTTCACCCTTTGGCTCGTAAGGTTAAATAGGCTAACAACAAAGATTTAAAGTAGCAAATATATAGGAACTCGAGTCTAAAACAAAGAAAACACCAACACACAAGAAAGGGGGGGAACAATCACTTTATAAAAAAAAGAAAGAAGAGGTAGGCTAATTAAGAGAAAGACTAAATCAGTAAGCAATTTTTCGTATGTCTGCATTTATAAAGAATTTTGTCTTATGTATAAACAGTGAATACTTAATAAGGAAAGAAGGCTCAGCTCTTACAAAAATGGGGTTTCCGATCCATTTGAGTTTGGAAAAAATGTAATTTTCATCGATTAACTGACGGCGGTTATTTTTTCATATGAGTTAAAAATAAGCCTCTTTGTACCCACAGTTAAAATAAATATACACCTCTTGTCTTATCAGCAATTAATGCTATCTCCCATTTAACATTAATTTGTATGAATAAAAATTTGGATAACGAAAGACCTCCTCACTTTGTGATATGGTCGCATGTATTTTTTAAATATTATACGTAACACAATTCCGATACATTGATGACGCTCTCTTAATATATCTCTGAAAAATTGATTTACCTAAGCTTGTAGATAAAGTAAACAAATAATAGAATATATGATAGAATCTAGTTATGAAATTATGTTATATTTCGTAGATATCACATTTCATTGTAAAAAGTTACTAGCTATCGCAAATCTACTAGTAATAATTAGATCATAAATTATATTCACAACATAGGAATAAAAAAATCATAATAAAAATCGGATACTATTTAAGAGCACTAAAAATTTGTACATTACTATTTAAATTAAGAGGATACCCTAATTGTTTCATATTCAACGGCAAAAAAAAAGGTCGTTAAGTAATTTAAAATAGGAAAGCCGACTTTCCTGATAAACCAAACGTAGTGAAATATATTGCTTTAACAACCTGACTACAGCTGAAAAAATATCTAAGATTGACATGAAATTTAATACAACTGTTTCGAAAACAATCAGTGGGACAATTAACATAGGTGATCATGTCTCGAAAGAAACATCATTAACTGCGGAGAATTTTATCCAGCAATAGATTGCAATTTCTTTCTGCGGTAGACTCGCTGCCAACTAAGGCTATAGAACACGATGTGTAATGTATTCAATTCTTTTATCCAGATCTCTCAGTTAAATGCCATGCACGCTACACGCCTGTGTGATCATGTCTAATTCGATCTATGACTGACTAGGCGAAAGCTTTTGCCGCAGTAGGTTGCCATTTCTTTCTGAGGAAACCAAGGATTTAGAATTCAGTCAGTACAGCTATTAAATTCTTTTATTCAGATCAGACAGTTAAGTGCTTCGACCTGTATTCCGTATACATGGATCTTCCGATCCATGACTTACTAGGCAGAAGATTTTCACCCAGTGGTTTGCTAATTATTTCTGCGGTAAACTGGTTGCCAACCAATTGCATAGAAACCGATCTCTTATACATTCGAACTCTTTTATCCAGATTGGTCTGCTGACAAAGCAGAAGATTTTCCCGCGGTATGTTACCATTTCTTTCTGTAGTAGAACCGTTGCCAACCAAAGCTATGGAACCCAATCTGTCCTGCCATTCAAACCATAGCTAGATGGAGAAAAATCAATTCAATACTTGATGAATACTAAACAAAATAATAAGCTAAAACTTGAAGGAGGAATTTGCTCTATAATTAGTAATGATTGCTGTAAGCAATGCATCGGAGAAACCCTGAGAATTCTAAATAAATGATTAAATAAACACAAATAAGATAGTTTGAAAATCAATACAAAAATGCATTAGTTGCTCACTGTAATGATTATGGCTATAATTTTGATTTAATATTACTTCAATTAAAAGAGAAAGTAATTTACTAAAATTATAATGTACAGAAAGTGCTTTAATCGCTTGATCATTCTCGGAAAATTTACGTCTAGGATTATAAAATATTTCACATTTCTTGGTAGATTTTTGTTATCACCTATTTAACAACAAATGTGACGGAAACATAAACAAAAAGAAAATGAAAATAAATGAAATTGTTATACTTATGAGATGAGGTAGTTTTTGCATTATTCACAGACTGTTGACCTAATCTTTATTGCCTTTTTACGATGTTTTGGCTGTTGTACGTTCTATCCTTTTTCAGGTCTTAGGAATGTCGGACCAAACCCTTTACTTCGGTCACTGGGTTATATCATTCTCATTCCAAGTGCGATGTTACTCCTGGTAGCCATGTAGTTAGCTCCCATTTTTACCATGAAATATTTTGTTATTGAGGATATAATATTTATCCTAGTGTTAACGGTAGTGGGAATTATTTTAATCAATTTTTGGAGATGGTTAGAAATAACATGAATGTATATTGGTGATTCATTAGTTTCATGATAGGTTTAAAAGTATTAGTAGATATGTTCAAAGTAATATCCAAAGAATTAACTATTTTAGTTTTGAAGAAATATCTATTTTAAATCTAAGTAATTTAATTTACTAATTACTTTCCTTTGAATCTTAGAGGATAGAAGGCCATTACTATTAGGTAAACCCATCACCTTCATATAAGCTGATTTGTCCGGATTCAAAAATCCTACTAAAAAAGTACAAAATATAAATGCCCACTAAATCAAATAATTGTGGATTTATAACAGTTTAATCATGTGTTAATTTTTCTTCTCAATATTTTATCATGCTCTGGGTAATATCCACTGAGCTCTCTATTTTAATCTATTTAATATTTTCTAATATGTACATAACATTTTTGGGACTATTCTCAGTTTTTACAGGTTTGTCATTTTTTCTTATATATATATATATATATATATATATATATATACTGTAATAATTGTTACAATGGTTTATAAATTCATAGTATCACAACACAAAAAGTTTCGCGTTTCGAAGCTAGCCATGTATTTGGGCTGCTTCTTCTTCTTGGTGATTTAGTTGATATGAGAATTATCTAGTTGAAAAGACCGTTTATTTGTTTTTTAGATGTTAGTGGGGTTGGTCTGTAATTTGAATTTTGTTGACTTTTTTAACGTCTTAGGGTTAAGTGTTTGTTGGTGGCTAAGTTCAGGATAGGTTTTCCTATTTATCTTGTGTGGGTGTAGGCTGCTGGCAATGTGCGTGTTGTTATTTGGTTTAGGATTTGGTAGGTGTTGTTTTGTTTTGGGGCTGGTTGCTTCTTACTTTAATTTTGATTATTTTGTATTGGGGTGTGTGTTTTTTTGTTTTTTTAGTTTTTAGTTTTTTACAGTGTTGGTATTTTCATTTATTTTTCTACTATTTTACTGTAGCTGCACTTTTTACTGGTATGGTATGGGGTTTGTTGTCTTTTTCTGTTTATTTATAGGGTTGGTTGTGCGTATTTTTTACATTTTGGGGGGTTTCGTGGGGGATGTATTTGTTTACTTAAATTTTAGCGAGAAATATTTGCGTTGTTTGCATACTACTGCTAATTCGGTTTAATAAATCGTTACTGTTGCGGTAAAGGGCAGATGTCGTCAAGTGAGTTGCAAGTTTTAGTTTTTTCTAGGGTTTTCCATTTTACTTTGGATTTCTGTTTTGAATCCTTTAGCTTCCAAAAGTATGTAGAAAGGGATGTTTGATTTTGGTATAAGCTGTTTTTAAATGAGGTTAGGTGCATGTACCAGCGCTGCTTAAAAGTGTTCTTAGTTGATCCGATATACACTTTATTTATAGTTGGATTTTCAATGGATGTTATGTTGCATTGATAGATTATTGAGTTTGTTTTACATTTATTTTGTAGTGGGCAGTGACTAGGGTTTCTACAATTGCGCATGTTTTCGTTATTGTGTTTGATTGTATTATGGTTGTCGGTTTTATTTTGATCTACGTGTTGACTTAAGATATATTTGTTATGGTTTGTTATGATTTTTTCTAGGTTGTTTGTGCAACTGTAGCATAGTTTAAGTATATTTTTGTTGAAAATTTTACTGAGAGGGTTATTTTTGGGGAAATGTTTTTTAATTAAGTTCAGGAACTTTTGCCCTAGCTTGGTGTTGATCATTTGGTTGAAAGGAGGTGTGTACCAAATGATTTTTTTGTTTCTATTTTTCTTGTTGAGGTTATTGTTTGTTATGTATTGGATGTCTTGGTTTTTGTAGCCGCTTTCTTTTAATGACTTGTTGTAGAGACCTTTGAGTTAGTTGAATATTTCTTTGTTCGACGAGTTCTGGCTGATTCTATGTTCTATGGAAGAGGGTATATGTTTGATTATACTAGGGGGGTGGTTTGACTTTGGGTGGATGTATAGTGGGTAGTAATTGGGTTTTATGTATGGTTGGTAATTGTTGTTAACTAAATCTAGTGTGACATCGAGGAAGTTTGCTACTTTAAATTTGTGTTAACTATTACTTTTAGGTTTAAATCTTTGAATTCTCTATGTATCAGTTTTCTTATTTTGTCTGTTTTAAAGTGTGTGGATTTTTTTACTATCATTAGACCGTCGTCTCTATACAGCCCTATGTCTTGTGTGTTTATGTCTTGCTGTGCGGTGAGATTGTACAGAGTAAATAACCCGATGAGATCAGAGGACTCTGCGGAGTCCAGCGCACCCATTGTGATGTCAAATTGGTTTACAGAGTTATTTTTCATCCATTGTTCTTGGTTATGGATGAGAACAGATGTCTTTGCTGCCATTTGTGTCGAGCACTCTTTATAAAAGTAAATGCTAAAATGTTAAAAAACCTACGAGTTCTACAACTTAGTTACAATATATATATATATATATATATATATATATATATATATATATAAAAGTTAAAGTGCTTGAGTTAAAAAATCAAGTCACCTTTGATGAATTTCAAGAAACTAACTAGGCAACTGAAAAGAATCAGTATAAAATTAAGTAAATTATCTCATGAAACATATATATATATATATATATATATATATATATATATATATATAATTAGATAGATAGATAGATAGAGAAAGAGAGAGAGGGGGAGAGAGAGATTCAGAAGTCGAAAAAGATGAGTAGATGAAGAAAAGGAGAGAGAGAGGGTGAGAGCGATTTACTAGGCCTGATAATAAAAATTGAGGAATAAAATGCCAACAAAATTATAACAACACTGGCAATGAGATTGATGATACTTTTTATTAGACTTTTTTCCCAAATTGAAGCAAGAAGAGTTTAATGCCGAGATTTCGGAACACGCCAGTATCTTCTTTCAGCGAGACCAGGAATAAACAAAATGTAGGACTCACTCTACAGAGGAATGTTGCTGTCTTTGTTAGAAAGTTTAGGGAGAAAATCTAATTCCCTGTTAGTTTATATTTCTGAGATAAGTTATCGTAAGTATTTACACTCGTTACATGTTAAGACTTTTCTTTCCATATTCACAACGTTTCGCTCGTTGCATGCTCAGGTGATTAGAATTTTGAACTGAAATAAATACTTCTGCTTCCATGATCCATGCCTCTCCCAGATGTCTCAGTAACAATTACCAACCATTAAATCAAATTGAATGTTTTGTTCACATTATTATTCAAATTTCAATACCTGTATCAGGGTACTGAAATTAGGTAAAATTAATCAATTCAACCAACTCTTTTATCCATGTGTCCTTGAGGAGATCAGAGTGTGACTCTTTTTTTTATAAAACAAATGTCTCAGTAACATTTTACCAGAGCTCATATTACAATGTTTGTCGTGAATATAGCAACAAAATGAAAACAACGGTAGAACGGTACAAACAATTGTTTAATGTTTGACTTTGTCTTTAAATATATATTTTAACACTGATCTGCGTCTTTCTCTGCTGTTGAATAAAAACGATAAAGCATATATTTGATCTCACCAAAGCTATATATATATATATATATATATATATATATATATATATATATATATACAATAGTTCATTTCACCTGCTCTTTTACTTGACAGAACATTTCTGAAAAACGGCTTCTTCAACTGTTTTTTCTTTTTCTTTCTAATGTACCAACAACAAACACAGAAAAAAAGCGAATAACGTTATTATTTTCCACAAAAAAGCATAACAAGTATAAAAAAGACGAATCTTCACTGCGAGACACCATCCCAAAATAGGTATCTTACGTTGACTTAAGCGCAAAGACTTTAAATTAATTATTTATTACACCTTATTTAAAACTGCTGACCTCATCATCAAAAATAACAATTCACCTGAAAGATATAAAATACAGAAAACCAACTTTATTTACGAATTTTAATGTGCTTTGAAAAACTGTGTTCCTGATCAATCTAAATTCGTAAACAATTACATCGAACACACTGCCACTCGACTGACAAGAAGGCTCAAGTTGCATGTCTCATACAATTCTTTAATCCGATCTTATTTAAACACACACGGAGACCTACCAAACTTTATCTGTAACATACTTGTTGGTAAAAAAATATAATAATATCGTTCACATTAAAAAATTCAAAGAATAATGGAAGCATTATTTGAAAATATCAGACACTTAATGATATCATCTTCGAACACAGCAAAAATGTGTTTACCGTATTCGGAATATAAAACACATACATGACTCTAGACACAAAAATAAACATTATGCATATTGAGTTGCACGTAAAATAAAGTTTATCTTCTATAATGGCTAAACATAGCCGAACCGATCGAAAAACAAAACATTTGGATAATCTTTGTATAATTTGTGTTCTGAAAAAAAGAAAAGTCATATGATCAAATAAAGAGTTATTTGAAAATCTTAACCCTAATTAAGATATATTTAAGGAAACATGAATATATATATATATATATACATATATATATATATATATATATATAGAGAGAGAGAGAGAGAGAGCGAGAGAGAGAGAGAGAGAATGCATAAGATAGATAGATAGATAATGATGTCAAGTTCATAAGTGGAGAGAATGATCCAAAAAGAAGTATTTAATATAAAATATTAAGAAATAAATCTGTATAGAGAGCTCAATAAATATTATCCAGAGCAATATGATATACATAGAGGAAAACTCAACACATAATCTAAAGTGGTGATAAAGTATAATTTATTTTGCCGAGTATATAAACACATGCCTTCACACCAGGATTTCATGATGTATTAAGTTTTCCTTCCTTATATAAATATACATATATGTGTGAACGTAAACTTTTATTGTGTATAAAATCCTTAAAATGTAAGATTCCTCAAATAAACTCAAAGTTTGATAAGACCTTATCCATTTATTCGCTTCAATTATTCAAAGCTAAAAATTAATCCAAAACGACCCACCGATTGTTTTCATGCTATATTATTGACTGATTCCTCAGAAAACAATGGTGATCTTTAGGACTCATCATTATTATTGCTTATTTCGGATTTTAATCAAGAGTATCGATTCAAATTGGTATGAGTAAAATTGTCTGTTTTTACATTAATACAACTAGAGTAAAAGAATATTCTCCATTTTCAATATTTAACTTGGCGACAGTGAGAAGAATCAGCACTTCTGTTAGGGACATAACCAACGGCTTTTATTGCTTAAGATTTTCCTCGCCAATTTCTTTCTTTTAATTCCGCTCAAAGGTTAGTGAAAATCACACAAAAGTAGCAAAAGTTGATGGGAGTATCTATTCAAAAAAGATTCTCCCGAACACCACATAAAGTGAATTGTAATTTTTTTTCTATTCTAGTAATCCGATTTATCAGCTGGAGTTACAACAGAAAATCCATTGGTTCGAATAGATGAAATAACATAAATGATTCTGAAATTCTATTCTTATATTTGAATTCTAAAACAAACACACATGTACACGCACACACACAAACACACACAAAACACACACATATTCATGAGCAATTTTGCCAGTAAATATTCAAATGAAGCATTCTATTTTTTCCTTTTTTAAGATCTTATTTGATTTCTGCTTGCTTTAAAATTGCTGGACATTACACTACGTCTAAAAAATTCGAAATTTAATTTTACCGCTTTTTTTTTCTTTAGAAATCTGTTGTTTAAAAATGGTTTTATTGCCCTGGATAAAGCAATATAATATCCACTAGCCGATGAATCTAGCCACTGCTATCAAATATATTCTTTTTTTATGTACCATGTCCCTTCAAGACATTGGCGATCGTAGCCCTCCACATTTTTCTGTCCCCTGTAGATCTTAATAACTTTTGTCTTTCTGGAAGTTCTCACAAATCCTGTTCTGATATTTATTTGCTCAAACCGCTTAAGTATGGCCCACGCTGCTTTACCCCGTGACTCCTTCCCTCTATCTACCCTATGAGTATTATACTTTCCAATTCCTCTTTTCTCATTAAATTCAAGAAATTTCACCTGCGTCTTCTTGATGTTAAGTATGAGTTTCTCTTTTGTTTCCAATTTCTCGGAAACATCATTGTTGCTCATATGTTCAGCACATGTAGGCCACGGCTTCCTACTGTAGGACCTCATATCTGTTGCTTCTAATCTATTCTGTATCTTTGAGAAGATTGTGCAGCATCAGCTTCCATGCAGGAGGACAGATATCGCAATTTAGTACCTGTTTCTTTGCTTCCAGCAGAATCTTCCTGTCACTTAATAATCTGCTTAGTTCTTGGAATGAGTTTTGCCTATCCCAATATGTCTTTGGATCTCAATGTTACACTTTTCTTCCTCTCTCAGAACATTTCGAGGGATCTAAATTTCTTTACCTGTGTGAGTTTAGTATCTCCCATTTGTAATTTACATTTTGGGATCCTCTTTTTGATGAGGAACATGCACTCTGTCTTCTTATAGTTTATGTGTAGTCCTTTCTTCTCGCTGTAGGAAGTATTGTAGTTTTGTTCTGTGTCTGTTATGAGCGTTATGTCATCTGCATATTTTACGTTATTAATAGTGTTGCCGCCAATCATGAATCCTGGCAGAATTTCTATTTCTCACAGAATTGTCTCACTGTATAGATTGTATAAAGCCGTGAGAAGATATATCTTTGCCTTGTACCTTTCTATTGTTTATATCTGCTGAACACATTTTCTATCCGGTTTGCTGCCATTATAGGTTCTTGGATATTCTAATGCCTTAGACTAGTCTATGAAAAAGGGATACACGTCTTTCTGCATTTGTGTTGCCCTTTCTAATAACATTCTAAGCATAAATATAGCGTTCCTTGTCCTTGATGAAACCGCAATTGTCTTGTCCTATCTCTGGCTCGAATTTACTGCACGCTTAATTCATCAAAATATGGTTTCATGTGGCTGGTTAAACTGACTGTTTCACATTTGTTTGCGTCTGATTTATTAGGAAGCGTTATGAAAATGGATCTGCTTAGGTTTTCCGTTATATCATCACCGTTGTATATTTAATTTATTATTTCTGCAATCTTGTCTATGTTAAAATTGTCAGAGACTATCAGTATCTCTATTACAATTTCGTCTAGCCTTGCTGCTGTGTTTCTTTTCAATATGACTAGTGATTTTTAATATATCCTGTCCGTCCGTATTTCTGTATATTGCCGGTTGATTTCATTCGTTGTATCAGAGATCTCCAATATTTATTGCTGAAGTATTTTTCTCCAATATGATTGTACCGTCCTTAGATTTTCTGCTTTCTGGGGATTTCTTTTGTCCTGTTCTTATTTGCTTATACATATCTTCTTTATCTCCCTATTTCTGCAATTTTTTATTGAGCCATTCTTATTTTGCCTGTCTGCATTTGCTACTTATTTCTTTGTGAAATTTTCTGCTTTCCGTCTCATGTCTTGGCATTGTTTTCTGTTTCCTTTCAATTATGTTGAGAATCTCAAAAATAAATATATTAGTAAAGGAAAAAAAATCTTTCTGTGAAGCCCATTTATTTCTTCAGCATCATGATCTAAAAATAGTTATTTATAAATTGATCGACGTCTCACCAGAATTATTAAACTGAAACCTTTATAGGACACTAATCAGAACGCTCACCACTCTTCCACCAAATGTTGTTTAAAGGAAATATAATTTTAACGATATAAATGTGGAATTCCGTCATATTTATTATTATTCCATTATATTTGCTAAAAGAAAATCTGAAGTTGTCAAATCATTTCATGTAAATTGATTAAAAACACAAGGGTATTTACGGTAAAAGGGCCCAGACGATTCGATCAAGTGATGTTCTAAATCAGATTATCAATTATTTATTTGATTAGGGATAAAAAAATATCTGTTATTTTTATGAACAGAAATTATTACATGAAATAAATCAATCATTGAATTCGTACCTCAAAAAGCAATAAAAAAGAACAATAAAATGTGACCGTCCTATTTTTAAAAGAAGAAATTAATTATTAATGAATTCATACATCCACTTCAACTATAGTTAATACTGTGCAAAAGTAAATAAAGAGAATTCCCTCAAACAACACATGAAGTGATTTAAAGACTTTAAATACCAGCAATCTGATTTTTTAGTAATGTTTGGAAAGTTGAAGTAGATGGAATAATACAAAATGATTATTAATTCTATCCTTATATTTGAATCCTAAAACGTATATATATATATATATATATATATATATATATATATACATACTCAGTTATGATCTGAAATTAAGGACAGGGTGGTTAAATAAAAGAAAGACAACAGGAAAACTGTATTTAACACGCCTACGCCTTTCGTCATGTGATGGATTTTATCAAAGCAAAAAGACGAAATCGCATTCTTTTTTTATTAGTATGGTCTTTTTTATTCTCTGATTTGATGTATGTATGTGTTTTTGTTATCCATGTCGGCAATTTGTAAAAATATACTCAGTTATGATCTGAGATTAAGGACAGAAAAGGTTAAATAAAATAAGCTTGCCTTGATAAAGTCCACAAAAAGGCCATACTAATAAAAAAGAATGCAATTTCATTTTTTACCTTGATAAAGTCCATCACAGGACGAAACGCGTAGGCGAGTTAAATACAGTTTTCTTCTGGTCTTTTTCTTATTTAACCATATATATATATATATATATATATATATATATATATATTGCAATTTTGTTATTACTTTGATTTATAAAAGCATTATTTACTACACAATGCTTTCATGATTTAGAACAATATTGTTTTCTTTTAGGTGGTATTTTAAAACCAAATACTGAAAATGATTTATTTTAGAAAATATAAGATAAATTCATGGCTATTCAGACAGTTAATGAGAGGTGTTTAGAGGAACTTAAGCACTATGATTGTGGCTGTATCAGTATTAATCAATCAAAAGTGAGAACTGAGTTGAACTATGAAGTTAAATATTTAGGTCGCGTGTGAAGGACATTGTTACTTTATGTCATAACATGACACATTTTTGTTTTGTCTAGGGAAGTTACATACTAGAAACATACATTATTTAAATCTTTATGAGCAAATTTTCATGAATAAATATTCCGATGCTACATTCTCTTTTCTTTTCTTTTTTTTAAACTTGTTATTTTTACATCTGCAAAATCTATTTTAATGTGATATGTATGTTAAGAGCATTGAAAACCACAAATTATTAATTATGTATGACCATTTTACTATTTTCTTTTTTGCTTGTTTAACCAGATGTTTGGTTGTTTTCTTTATTCTGCCATCAGTTTACTTTGGAATGCGATGACAGACTAACCAGGCTGTCAGTTTATCCAATTGCAAGTGGAAATCTAATGGATTGGGCTCTTAACATAAAATAAATGTCTAATAAAGAAACAAACAGGGACAATTGTTTTATTAATTAAAGGGAATAAGAACTTTATAAAATCATTTGCAAATGACCAGTTACTTCAGTCCGGTTTGAGAGGAGATTTTCAACGCAAAAGATAAGATTAATTTATTTAATATCTGGAAAGAAATTGGAATAATATATGGTGCTGTCTAGCGTAGTGGTGCAATAGAAATTGTCTCGGAAGAATAACTTGGAGAGGCGAGGTCGAATTCCAGTTCAATTGTTTTTCATTCACTTGCGCGCAAATTCTAATGGGAAATGTATTAGTCCATCTCTTCTCTCTGTAGGTATGGGTTGAATAACAGGTAAGATTGGGTTCTGATTGGTTGATAAACAGTCTACCTCAGAAGGAAATAGTAATGCATCGTCAAAGCTATGATCACCCAAGCGTGTATCGTGTATAGCACTGACTGACATGATGCTATCCATTAAAAAGTAATTGTCTGATAATTTGGATACAGGAACATTTATTGGTAAATTCTAATGATCATCTAATGACTGCTCTTGCTATAGTGGTTTGCATTCAACGCTCTAGTTTTCTTTTAAACCATATGTTAAGGTGTAAATTGTGAAGTAAACCATCTAAAATGTCAACCAATCACTTAATAATAAAATAAGAAGAAATTTAAATTATACATAATCTGTATTTCCATTTACTGTCTACAGCCAGTAAGACTGTAATTAATAAGAAATGCACAATGTTTCCACTAAAAAATTTAATTGTGCACTTTTATATATGTATTTTTAAAAGTTTTTTTCATTCTTTAAGAGAATTAAATAATAGAATTGTTGTTGTTAGTGGAACGCATTTGTCACTTGACAAACTATATTTGTATACTGCGTTTGTTACTGGAAGTATGCTACATAGGTTATTTACTGTTTACCCTTCAGTTCTTTTGTGTGAAATATTCATTTTGTGAGTTCTTTCAGCATGCATTCTAAATTCTTTTTCAAAATAATTCCTGGCTTTTTCTTTCTGTAAAAAACATGTAATCTGTCATAACCATCAATTTTGTTGGCTTCTATTATAAAATTACTCGTGGTTTTAAAAGCAGTAAGTTAATGTTTGGATTTTAGCAAAACCTATATGAGTGACATATCTTTTTAATGAAATTTATTTACAAAATTCATATATGCATTATTTTAAAATATATTTGACAAAAATTAACAAATTATTTAACAAAAAATAATTTATAAAATACAAACTATCTGAAAAAGAACATAAAAATAGAAATTAAAACCCAAATTTAAAAGCGAAAAATATAACAAAATATGAAAAATACAAAAATAAAAATAAATATTAAAAAATAAATAAGACTAACAAATATAAAAAATCAGTAAAACCAAAATAAATCAGAAATTAAAAACAAAAATTAAAACGAAAAAAATAAACATGAAAAAACTTAAAAACAGATATAGACAAAATGAAAATAATATAAATAAATATGAAGATATATCGCAAAGTAAATATTAAATAATTTAGTTTTGTAAACATTTTGACATCTTTTGCTTTCAACTTTTGTTTTTAATAGCCGACTTTTGGATCTTAATTTCTGCTTCCTTTTTAACAAAAATTATTAAAGTTTTTCTTTTAAATTCATATGAATGATAACCTACATTTATCTCTAAGATTTTGAAACTTATTTATTTAAATATTATCTAAACCACATGAAATAAACTATTATTCAAAACTTAAACTTATTCTTACTTATTGATTCGATTAGTCATTTTTTTCGTTTCATATTTATTGCTACTTAACCTGTAGTCGCGTAGTTCACTTCTCACGGTAGACAGAGGAAGCGCTTTATGTACACTCTCAAAAACTTTCCTGCAACGCTGCGGCATCACCACTGCCTGCTGGGAAGAAGCTGCACAAGACTATCTTGCCAGGAGCGCCTCAATCAAAACAGTCGTTGCAGACTCCACAGAGCAACGCATCAAAGAAGAGCAGCAAAAGTGACAACGCCGGAAGGAGAGGAAAACTCTCCTTCCCAGCCAGACATTCCATGCCCACACTGCAGCAGAAAATTCAGAATGAAGATTGAATTGATTAACCACCTCCGCACCCATAAAACATAGTAGAAATGTCTGAAGAAAAAATGGTCATCTTCGCCCGCGAAAGCAAATATAAATACTTATTACTCAACATTTAAGCTGCCTGCTCATTAAAAACGATTCGATTCCAACTATTCGGCAACAGTATCATATATCTTTGTAATCTTGTTTGATTAAAGTAGTGCTCTACCGAAAGAAACTCGTTTAAATATAGTGCCGTATCTAAAAAAATTTATTTTTTGACAGGTAATAAAAGCCATATTGTGTGTAGTAGTAAACAGGGTTCCCTTAAGTTTTCAAATTTGCAATCTAAGTATCATTTGAACATCGTCTTTAAAGTAATATTTATAAGACAACTGTAAAATTCAACAAGACAATCAATGGTACTAACCGAATAAATTGGCACAACTAACAACTACTATATTTTATTGCGATATCTAATGATATTTAATTCATTTGGTTAAATTACGTAGAAACTTATCAGTTAAAATACTTGAGATATGACTTTCTTGATAAGTTTTCCTCTTTCAAAAAGTATAAATATTTGCATGGCAACTGTTTGAATTACCTCTTCATCAAGGTATTTAGACACTTTGAGTTTAAGTGCAGTAGATTGGCGATGAGATCTCACCAAGATAGAGCTGAGTTGCCTAGATGTAAGTTTGAATTTTATTTAACAGTTGCATTTCTCGTGGAAATCCCATCCGGCTCTATGTTTTCTAGCCAACTTTACTCTGTAAAAATTAAAATGTGATGTCAACCGCTATCTCCTATTCTTCTGATTACTCTTTTCTCTTTATGCTCATCATTACTGTTTCTGAATCTGTCATACATATCTACCATTTCCAATGTATGCCCCAGTTCTTTTGCTTTTTACATGGAGATCCTTAATAATTCTGAAGAAGAATCAGCAATATTATTGGTCCTGATCTGGCGGCGCGGATTCAGTCACATTTCTACCGCCATAAAGTTGCCTCTCTGTATTTTCAATAAATAATTTTATAGTAGTTGATCGCCAGGGTACCTAGACTTCATGAATTTGACCACAATACTAATGTGGATGTGGAGATCCCATCTGTTTACCACTGATCTGGCTAGATGTAGCCGTAAATCCTTTGTTAACATTTTCTTTTACTCTCACTTCTCTCTTATGGAACTCCTTTCAGGCTTCAGCCTTTCCATCCCACTTTAATCTATAGATTTAAAATGCAATGTCAGTCGCGTAAATTTTACATGCAATGTTAATTTTTGCTGCAAGTCTGGTTGCTCGAGTAAATTCTTGTAAAAAGGCATCAGGTAGCTAAGCTCTCTACAGTAGAAGCCATTAAAATATTTGTAGAATAGACAAATAGAAGTCATCAGTGATAAAATGGCTGAAGACGAGCTGCCATGTCGGGATCGATTACATTGCAGATTCTCTTCTGGAGCCTGTCGAGAACACCGAGATAAAGAAAGAGGTTGCCTGACAAGATATGACAACAGTATGCAATGCATGGTCGTATAGTTGATTTTATATATGAAAGATGGAGAAAAGGTTTCTGAAACAGTGACCCAACCAACCTAGGAGTAGATTTAGGCATTGATACAATGTAGTCGTTTCACTTAAGATCGGCTGAGAGAGTAAATCCAAGAAGGCACAGGGTATTGATTTTTGGGAAACTAGTTAGATTCATGCTAATGCTGTGACAGAAGAGTTTACGAGCCTTTTCTTACCCCAGTCCACAACAGATTGGAGGTCCTACTCAAGATCAGCAGCGAGGTTATCTTTATTCACCTTGGCAGATTTCTGACTGAGGCGGAAGTAAATGTTGGCGCCGTCAGCGTAAATGCCTGCTTGGAATTTGCTCACGTGAGGGAGATCGTTGATGAAGATCAAAAAGAGTATCGAGCTTAAGATGGATCCCTGGGTGACACCCACGTTCATGTGATAGGATCTAGATGCCCGTTTAAGACGACCATGATTATATGGCTTGATAAGAACGATTGGATCAAACCAAGCAAACGTCCAGTGATACCATAGCCCGTAGCATGCGCAGAAGTCCAGAGTTCCAAATCCTCTAAAATGCGTTAGGGTTATCCAGGGCAACAGCTCGAACTTCGCCGTTCTGATGGAAAGCCTGTTATATGATCGTTAGCAAATCAGCAGTAGACCTGGCAAATCGGAAGCCATATTATCTGTCCGAGTGTAGTTTATTGGCATTGATGATAGCCTCGAACACATTGCCAAAAATTGTTAGGATGTTGATAGGACGATAATTAGAGGAGTTTCTCCCGAGTTTTAAAATACAGGAACCACAGAAGGAGATTTCTATCAGGAGGGAAATAGGAAGCAGAGAGGCAGTAATTATAGAGTTTAAAGAGGACAGAGAAGAATTCAAGGGCACATTTCTCCAAGACCGGGATTCTGACACCTCCGCTTGTTTTATGAGGGTCGAGCTTTTAAATTATCTTAGAAACCAGAAAGGAAGTTATGTAAACATCCTTCAGTTGAACCTCAGTTCTAAGTGGGTAGTAGAATGCGGACACTCCGGACGAGTCAAATGTAGAGTTGGAGGAGAATCTGTGAGCAAAGCACTCGGCCTTGTCCGTAGTGACTGTGAGAACCTCAAATTTATTGATTAAATTAGGGATGGAAGACTTTCTGTTGTTCAACACACATTTGAATCCTCTTGCACTCATCAAGAGCAGAGGCAAATTTGCGCATATTGTGGTCAGACGCGTGGCTCTGAAGAAGTGATTAATGTGGTTAACAGCAGCAGAGCAGGTAAGAGAGAACCATGGCGACGAATAGGACTTAGGTCGAAATTTTCTGACTGGGAGGAAAGCATTGATGCTATCTTTCATCCAGAAGACCTCAGAGGCGCAGTTTTCAACGGGAAGCCTGGACATTTTTTCCCAAGGGACGTCACAGGAAATCGCGGAACGAATCCCAGTTTGTTTTTTTATAGTAGTAAGAGATTCTGCTGGTAGGAGACTCTTGAGTTGGAGTGGAGATAAATCTTAATGGAAACGACAGCATGATCAGAGTTTTTAAGTGGACAAACCTGGGAATAGAGGTGAAGCAGAGATCTAGCAGAGAAACATGTTCTGTAGCTATACTGTGGAAGCGCGTGGCGAAATCTACAACTTGCGTGAGTAATTACAAAGTTCATTGCATAAATGTCAACAAATTCGGTGACAGAATTTTTCAGCCACTTCTCATAGTGGACATTATAATCACCAGCCACAAATATATTAGCAAACGAGTAGGGAAGAAGTAGTCTTATCTATATTGTCAGACATACTATCTAGCAGGGAGCAGTCTGGAGAGAAAGAGCAACGATACAGAAATAAAAAAAAACCTAACCAATTTTAGTAATGAAAGACGGAGACACGTGTATGAGCGATTACAAGATTCAAGAGAAATCACCCTAGCTAGAGAGAGGTATTCACTGACGTAAGCACCCAGATCATTCATATGGAGTGTAGAGACCTTCCTTAAGAGGGGAATCGAGAAGTCGGCGAAAGAGATTGAGAGGTTAAGATTAGTTTTGAAAATCACGAAGATATCAGGTGACTTTTCGTAGAGGAAAGATTCCACGCTACAGAAGTTGGTACAAATACCACGCATGATCGTCGAGGAAATGTTAAGTGGTTTAGGTAATTCTGGGTTTGTTTTTTTAGCTTTTGGAGATGCTATAGTTGATTTTGTGTTGGTAGTGAACAGAGACCTTAAAGAAAGATGGCAAACGGGAAATGCCTGCGACATGTGCAGGAAAGGAGCTGGTGCCGACTGCAGCATAGTGTGGCTTTGGGATTGCCCAACGGAAGCGCTTGCAGGGACACCTATCCATGCGCCTCATGGTCCTGCAGGAACCTCGATAAGGAACGCAGCTATTCTGTTCTAACCCACCAACAATTAATCACTAAACGGTTATTACTTTTCGATTAATACTTTCTTTATTAGAAACCAGATGCTTATGTTGAAAGCATTTTTAAGATCTAAACCTGAAAAAATGAATCAAAAGGTATCGAAGACCTGACATTTTGGTGGTGTAGTACCTTAATAAATATAGAATTAGTAGCAACTCTTGAACATAATATCAGCAACCACTTTCTTTCGAACTATATGGCATAACTTGTAACGTTGATACTAAAAGAATTGTGAACGCATCACACTAAAATACGCGAACACAGTAAGTCATAAATTCATTACTATTTCATTATATATTTATTAACATTTCGTTGTATAAGCAATTTACATCTAGAAAAAAATTTCTTGTCTTAGGTTTTCCTGTCGTTAAACTGTTTAATAAAATTTATCTTGCAATGCAAATCAATCGGTTCTTGTTATTTTATGCATGCACTATTTCACCGCCATTATTTCATGTATTATAAAATATTCCCGTTTGAAACCTTACACGTTATTTATCGAAGTAGGTAACACACATTGTTCGTTCATGGTCATGAACTACACGAAAACTGAATGCTTGAATGCTTGGTTATCACCAAAAAGAGGAGTCGAAATTCCCAACTATAAGTCGTGGATACTAAAATCAAGCAGGTGCAAAAATTAAAGTAATTGGAAGTGTTCTAACAGAAGACAAAACGTGTGACACTGAGCTCCGAAGGCGATACTGGGATAGCCAAACACGCATTAAAAGCTGTGTAGTCTATTGAGGGAGAGGAAAGTTTCATTGGAAACAAAGAAAAGAATACTGAACATGATATCTGTCCACCTATATATGGCAGCTAATTCTGGATATTCTCCTCAAAGATGACAAAAGACTCGAAGCAACAGTAATATAGTTCTACAAAATGATGATGACGATACCATGGAATGAACAGTTGAGTAAAGACAAGATTTTAGAGAGATTGGGAAACTAAAGGAAACTGATACTTAATATCAGGGAGAAACAGCTGAAGTTTCTATGACACGTAATGACATCTACAGACTTTTCTTCACACACATACGCATATACACTTATATTAACTAATTCTGAAATGGAACGATGAAATATAGCGAAATGTTGCAATGATTTTGCAATTGAGGAAGGCTCATAATTGTGTGAGGCTATCGTAGCTCAAGTTTTCCAGCTATTTCATTTTTTTCTCATTTTTGTTGTTGTTTTTTATTATTATTCACCCAATACCAAGCCGAAGTGCCACTCATTATAGGGGACAATTGAGTGGGGATTTGTAATGGTGGTTAGGGGAGGAAAGAGTTGTATATTATGAGGATATGTAGGATAATTACGGGTGATCTTTGACCTGAAGAGTATAAGATTGTAGTAATCGTGGAAGCACCCACTCTTAAGTTCGTTGCAAATTGCAGCTGTTTTTGAGAAAAAAACTGTCTGAATGAAACTTATTCCCTCCTAATGGAATGTGAAGTGAACATAGATGTCGACTGTGTACGTGACATGGTGGTGTTTAGCTGTAATGGCCTAGACTGATAGAAGCAAGGAAAGTGGTGCGCTCGAATGAAGAATACAAACTAATCCTATAAAAACAGTATTGTAAAGAGCTAAAAATAAAATTAATTACGTGAATTTCTACCAAGGTTATTTCCGTTCTGATAAGACAGGGGGAAGTTTTCTTTTTTAATCATTTTACGCATGCAAGCTAGTAAAGCCACTAAGATACAAAAGGTTTAGTCAGTCAGTTGAATGCATACGGGATGTACGATCATATATCTTTCGAGACATGCTTGACTAATCAGGAGATTTTTCCGCTGTAGGTTGCCAATTATTTCTGTGCTAGATTACTTGCTAACCAAGGCTATAGAATCTAATCTGTTTTGATATTCAATCTCTAGCTGGAGGAAGCAGAGATGGATTAATATATTTCCCAAAGGTATTAATGTGTAAGTGAATGCAATGAATACAAGTGAAATTCGAACCCGGTTTCTCTTACCTAGCCGATAGCCACTGCATCACAAAGCACATACAAAGGGGTTACTGAGTGTAAAAGAATAAAGCAAAATAGAAAATTATTTAAGAACAAGACCAATATAAGTAAACTAATCAAGATACGATTGACGTTGCATTTAATTCTGAAGATCAAAATTGGCTGGAAAGCATGGAGCTGGATGAGAGTTCCACAAGCAAGAAATGCGAGAAAAGAAACTGTTAGCATAGAATTTACAGTTACCATTTTTCAATTCAACTGTAAGTTGATGAGACCTTGTTACAAATCTAGTAATGCGCTTAATTTTACAATGTCTAGGTTGCATAGCAAAGATTTCATCTAAACAATAACCCTAACAGCATTTATAGAAAAGGCACACGGATACTATATTATGGAAATGTAATACAAACTGAAGCTGAGAGACCAGTTTAGGAACAATAATATTGCAGATTCTTCTGTAAAATTTATCAATACTTTATAAATGTATAGCAGTAGCACAGGACCTTATGTTGTAGAAATCAACACAGGAATAAAACATCTGGTGACCTTAAAATAAATCATCCCATTTGCAAGATATAGAATACGCCAATTACATACCCTGATGTGTGACCAAATAAATGTGTCACTTAGTCAGTCAATCAGCTAAGTGCCATACGTGATACACGCTTGGGCGATCATGTCTCGAAGAATAGAGGAATTTTCCACAGTAGGTTGTCATTACTTTCTGCGGTAGACTGGTTGCCGACCAAGGATATAGAACTCAATCTGTCCTAGCATTTAACCCATAGCTAGAAGGACAAGTGTCGGATTAATACGTTTCACCAATTTCTCGTCCCGAGCCGATATCCACTCCATCTATTATAAATGTTTCTGTCTCCAAACGAGGTAAATACTTATAGTCAGGAATATCAATTGCAAATATTTGCAGCTCCACAAACTCAAAAATTAAAGTAAATACGTAAAGTAAATACTTATAAGCTCTAGGCTTACAGCCTTATAGCGTTCAAACAAGTTTTCGCTTACGATGACCAATGTTAAGCAACGTTGATCTTGGTAAGTATCTGTATGGGTGACGGCTTCAGAATACCAGGTGGTATAACTTGTTTATGTAGGTGAAGTAATAGATAATGTCTCGAAATTATTAATCAGAAACTCGAGATCCAACTCTTGTTAGCTTCATTATATTAACTTAAGAGAAAATACATTTTGATAAGTATTAAATTTATTTCTTTTTTTCTAGTCGAGAAATCTTATTTCTATATTATTCGTTCTTCGCCACTATTCGAACCTGCGTACCTATTGATAGAGTAAAATGTCGTTAAATCCAATGTCCCTCAACAGAATTGGCCGAGCATCAGCCTCACCGAACAAGCAAGGTCTGAAAATAAATATACAACTTTTTAAATAATTGGGGCGTCTACTCAAATGTGAGTGTTCACTAAAAATAACATTTAAATTGATAAATATTTATCAGATTAAAAGGAAATTCACTGACTTAAATATATATATATATGTGTGTGTTTGAGCACGGGCGAGTGTGTATTTATGTGTGTGTTTATATATATGTATATATATATAGCGAAACATGCTTGTGTATATATATATTTACACACACACACACACACACATACATATATATATATATATAAAATAAAAATTAATTAAATGATTACTAATATAGTTTTATTGGTTATGATAAATGATTCCCTACACTAGATAAGTAAATATGAGAAGAACGAGCGTAACATATATTAAAGAATATTTGAAAATACTTCAAGTTGCTCTGCACGCAACGCGTTAGGTTTCGAACGCGCAAAACTTTCACTCTACTGCTGATAATACTATCTTTCATAATATTTCCTCATCTACCTACCTATCTATCTATCTATCTATCTATCTATCTATCTATCTATTAGAATATTGAATAAGTTCTCGCTGTTTCCCATGAGATGGCGTTCCAAGAATTATGCGCGTGTAGTTTTAGATGGTAACACAACTATAAAGAAGAACTATAAGCAAGCTTGAAATTCAGTGTATGTCATTTCATGGCGTTAAACATATCAGATTTCGTGCCAAAGAAAGGAAATATTACTGCATTACTTTATTCAAAAGTAATCTGTAGCTTAAGGGCACAATTTTTTTTTGTCAGAAACAACATGCATAGATTGGTTTAAATTCTTCAAAAATAGTGACTTTGATGTTGGAGATAAAGAATGCTCTTCCACACCAAAAAAAGTCTGAAGACAAAGAATTGGAGGCATTACTTCATGAACACTCATGTCACAAGCAAGCTGAATTCTCAGAATCGTTAGGAATTGATCAAACAACAGTTTAGAAAGGTTTAAAATGGATAATTGCAAGGACGTTAGGTGGTGTACGAGTTGAAGCCAAGAGACGTTGAACAGCGTCTTGTTACGAGTCACAGTTACTTTAACGCAGAAACTCAAATGTTTTTGCATCGTATCGTGACTGGCAATTAAAAGTGGGTACACTACAATAATCCGACCATGCATCAACATCGGCAGCAAAGCCGAATATTAATTGTTCGTAGTTTCTGCTCTGTATTTGGTGGGGTCAGATGGGTTTAGTTTATCACTAGCTGTTTAGGCTGACAGAAACTATGACAGAGGATCACTGTTGACTACAATTAATGAGTTTGAGATGAGCATTGAAGAAAAAATGCCCGCTATACGAGCAGAGACACGATAAAGTGAATTTTCCACATGACAACACTAGGACATATATTGCAAAACAGGAGAAGTCTTACTTGGAAATGCTTAAATAAAAGTCCTATCTCACCCAACGTATTCACCAAAGATTGCTCCGTCCGATTATTATTTCTTCTGAACGATGACACGTGGTTCTGCTGAGACTTTCATTCTCTTGAAGATAACTAAAAATGAGTCGACTGGTGGTTAGTCTCAAAAGACGTGTTGTTTCACCGACGTGGAATTCAAAAGCCGCTAGATAAATGAGAAAACTCGTGTCTAGAAATAGACAATACTTTCATTTACAGTTTTTTAATATTTCTTTTTCAAATAATTATTACTTTTTATGAAAATCAGCGAGATTTCGTTCAAGGTATGAATATTCATTTAACTATCCCAGACTTTTCATATATTATCTATCTATCTACCTTCAATCTATCTATCTATCTATCTATCTAGAAAGCGATAGAATTTTTAACATTTGTAAACGTAAACCTATCTCTAATAATACTTTTAAATGTTGTTTTAAAGAAAAAAATTAAGTATATCTAAAAAATGTTTAACTATTGAAATATTTATAAAGATTCAAAACACCTAAGTCTCTATTTAACTCTAGCCTGTATGTATTTAATTTTAAAATCCAGTATCTTCCTTTCTTTCTGCGTGAGTATTTGGAGGTTTCTAATGTGTATCTTGGTTGATTGAAGTGTTCAATCGCTTTCTACGTCACGTGATGTAAACATCTCTCGACGAACGCTCTCTTGTCGAACGCTTATATATATATATATATATATATATATATATATATATATATATATATACATATATATATATATATATATATATATATATATATACACAACTTGCAACTGCATCAACACTGCCCCGTAGACGGCAGCAGTAACTCGGACAAAGCAATTTATGAAACCACCATTTTTCCAGTTGAGGACACCAACCAAAAAAGTAGATATATAGGGATATCTGCAGGTAGTTGGAAACAAAGACTTTATATTCACAAACATTCATTTTCTAACGCCTCCCTGAAACACCAAACAGCTCTATCAAAATAATACTGGAAATTAAAGGACAGTGGACTCACCCCACAGGTTAAATGGAGGATCATATAATATGCTCACACTCCCAACAATTTCAGAGACACATGCAAAATATGCTTGGAGGAAAAATAGCTATCATAAAATACAGGAATCCAAATAAACTTTTAAACCAGAGAAACTAAACTGATTTTTAAATACAGACATAGAAACAGGTATAAGATTATTTAACACGATGAAAATTAAACCTATAAATTTGCTTTTTGCGAATAACATGGAATGTTCCGTTTATGACTTTATATCCTCAAAAATGTTACAGCATTGCTATCATAGGCATTCTACTACCATGCTATTTTTTGTTATGATTATTATTACGTACACCGTTATTAATAGTAGGTATATAGTTAATATATTTAGATATAAGTATATAATTATATTTCGTAAAAGTTTTATACTATAATTAATTAGGACCTCTACTGCAATGATGCTATTATTTTTACCATTATTATGACAGTTATTTTTCACCCTAATTAAAAGTAGATATATATTAGAATTATTGAAATAAAAGTGTTTATATATTACATTTTTATATATTATATATTTTTCAAATTGCTTTTTTCATATAAATAATTATTATTAATCCATACTCATCTATCGTTGTATGTTATCCTCATCATTAAGATTATGAGTATCTCCATTTTTAGATTTGTTTGACTTATATTTATTCTTAGTAGTTCTATCATTATTATGATTATTATTAGTAGTGTTTCTATTATGCATGACATATTCTTAGTTATTCACTCACCTCTAAAATGTCGTATTCTTTTGTTATACTATTTAATGCTTCATTTTATTCTTGAAATTTTTTAAATATTTTTATAGCTTTTTATAATTTTTTATTTCAAAAATATTTTAATATTTTAATCCTTAATTATTATTAATTCTAGGTCTCTAGATTTTAGTTTCTTTAATACCACGTTATGATAACAACCAATTTTCGAGCGTAAGTTCAGGCCCTAAGCTTTAAATTCCAAACTCCAATATCATACATCTAAAATGGTTAACGAGCATCACGAGTCAAAGTTCAACTCAAAGGTTTTGGATATCTAGGTCAGAGACGTTGACCAGAGCTGGAATCAAATAAATTAACACCCTCCCCTCTCATGCTGTTATTCTATTTTTTCTTCTCTCTTTTTTCACTTTCTAATATTTATTCTTCTCTTCTCATTTTTCTATCCCACGTGACTTCATCGAGACAAATTTAATACAGTCACTGTTATATGAATCTGTTTTTGAAAAGCGGCTTGGACCGCGAAATACCTTATTAGCAATGGATTTGTAAAATTATCTCACTTTAGTTTGGTTCCTGATTATAATATTCTGTTAAATTTAGCAATAAAATTTAACATTGAGTTCTCTTTGGAGTCTGTCTCTATTGGAATTTACCTTACCAAATTTTAAGGATTGTACTTTATATATATATATATATGTATATATATATATATATATATATATATATATTTTTTTTTTTTCTATCAATCTACTCAATTTTTTTTTCATATATGTTTGGAAGTAGAGCAAGAATTTCGTGTCAGCCGCTTGCATCCGACTACATTTTATTGCTTATTTTATACTATGAGGACATAAAAACCTAAATAAATTATTACTAGCATGGTTTTATTATTACATTTTCAGTAGAAAAGAGCCACAACTATGTCGCCCTCTGCCCGATGACAGAGATGCAACTGCGTGATAATAAATCATTACTTACACAAGATAGTAAAACTTCGAAGCACAAGAGAAATATATACCAAAGCATAGTTACAAATACATAAAGTTACCTTACACACAAGACATTCTCTCGGTTCTTTATAACTTCTTTAGCCTGGTTACAATTCAAACAGAATGTACGGATGTTTACACAAAAACATTTTCGCGAATATGAAATGACGAAGGGCGGCAAGCGTTTTCCTTGTTGGTCTGTTTCTTTTACTTCTTTTGGTGTTTCTCTCTCTCTCTCTCTCTCTCTCTCTCTCTCTCTCTCTCTCTCTCTCTCCATATCATGCTGATTTTGTACTCACACTAGATCCTCAACTGGTTGGCCCGAGGCAACTGTCTAGCCGCCGCTTGCGGTTCCACGTGACAGGAACTGTTGCACCTGGGTCGCAAGCCTGGAACATATTATCGAAAATATATAAACTGTGCGATGGAAGAATTATCATCTAAAATACTCAAAAAGAAAATAACATTGACATCACATTTTAACACACATATTTATCAATATTACACAAAAATATCTTGAAATACAAAAGAGTGAATTGATTCGATAAAATTGCTATTTACTTCAACCACCGTCTCCAGACAACTGCGGAATATTCTGGACTTTTTCCTTTTTTAAGTTGGTGAATGCTGTTATAATTCTTGCCTTCAGTTCATCTTTGTTGTTAAAATGAGTTTTGTTGGTCTCTTGTTCAACTCCGTCCCACGAAAAATAATTACAGTCTGTGAAGTTAGGGTAGCCAGATATAAGGGATGATGTAGTCGCAGAAATTGTCAGAGGGCCATAACTGTGTTCCCCTGCTTGTGTGACATAGTAAAGAGCCCTGCTGCCAGATATAGAATTTTCCATCAGCCAATCAAGGCTGCAATACCTTCTCAAGGTACTTGATGTAGGCCTTCATATTGAGTCTGAGGTCTGAAGGAAGAAGATCAGAAGTATAACGTCCTCATCAACAGTGTTCCTGCCAAATTCATTCGCAATCACTATTAGACGCATCAAGCTCTTCCAAAATCCTCTGCATTATCCTCAAATTGATCTACTGAAATATTCGTATTGGCGCTTCTGGTGCGAATGCCAAGTAGTACAACATGTAGTTTCCAAATTTCAGGCAGAATGAATTTCTGCATGGTGCTATTTTATTTCATAGACGGTGCCCAACTGACCCTACTATACTGTACAATCGACAAAATCAAAACCAAATAAGGTGCATGCGCGAAATTAAAAATATAAAATGGCGATTATTTACCCATCGCACTCTGTAGACATCTACCTTAGAGATTAGTTTTGAAAACATCTCTCTGAGATATCACAGACGAGAATATACCAAGCACATTTCAGACGAGAGGCCCGAGGTTGCACACACACGCACGCAGGCACACACGCACACATACATTGGTTAATTAACAAAGTGTAATGTTGAATCAAATATAATGTTAAGTATGACATTAAGTTCACGTTATAATATTTTGGAACGGCGGCATTTTATTAACGTTTACTGAGAGTAAATTCTTTGAAGAGAATTCCGTAGTAGTCACGAAAATAACTCTTTTTTCTCCACTTGTGGTCCCTTAGATTCTAACAGCGAAAAGTCATAAAAGTACTGAATTCTATGAATCAATAATAAAACTCGTACAAAATCAATTAACCATAAAAAATATAATTTTAGCGGTACGTTAGCAATAAGCATCAACCAGTCTTGAGAGACAATTAAGCGATTGCCTTACTTTCCTGATATAATCATCAGGAAGGTAAGGCAATCGCTATTGCAGAAGCCAGCTCAGACAAATTAGTGTCTATGGCTGCATGTTTGTTTTTGGGCAAACTGACTGTTTATATTGAAATTAACCTAAACGGAACTTAGAATTTCCAGAAATTAAGATATTTTGAGGGATGGCAGAATCTGGCAAGATATGAACAAGTCAGTTACACCCAAAACCTCAGCCACGATGACTTGTAATATTATGCTAATGCAACTATTGACTGCTGGCGAATGGTTTTAAAACCAACTCCACACACAAAGCTAGGTTTAGTCCGTGGTATATTTTCACGCATATCTCGTTAGTGGATTGATTATCTTGGTAGATATTTTAAAGAAATCAGCATCTTCATAAATTGACCATGTTGCGATTTGAACCCAGGTTTAATGGTGAAAATGTTAGCTGTCTAACGACTCGGTCAGATGTCATTTAAGGTACATAACGCAATAGAAATACTGTTTATTATTATTATAGATGATGAATTTTATTTGGAAAAGTGCCATTTATGTTGAACCCAAAAAGACAGTTAATTGGCCATGTCTCCTCTGTATCCAAAATGTAGATGGCACCATGCCATGCATAATAAGTCCGGATCAAATAAGATTAGGGTTTGTGTATTCAGTTGGAGAAAAATAATGTTTGCAGCCAAAGAAGTGTAACACCAGGCGTCTTAATTCATACGAAGAACATAAAAGTATCTGGTAAAATTAAAACAAGGAAAACAAACTATTACGAAAAAGATTGATCTGAATTTATAAATCTGGTTTGTCTATTTGATCCGTCACTTTTTATTGGTGGAATTGCTGCAATGTAATGGTCAAAACAATTTCTCGTTTTTCGAAAAGCAAAAATGCCGTGCCATTTTAATCGCCAAAGATAAAAATTATTAGCATTTTATTAGGGGATAAAAATCATAGAATTAACGCAGTGATAAAATGTATTTATATAATGGGGATACTTATATAATGGTTAATAATTTATTTGTACAGAAAAAAATTCATATCGACTTAAATTGAATTTCAAAGATAATACTGAGTTATTGGTGGTAAGATTTATTCCAACTCAGTATGTGACATTTAATGCGTTACATTTTCTCTAAGTTTCAAGTATCGTAGTATTGTTCGGAGTGAGAAACTTGGCAAAGTGTTTTTACAGGTTTCCAGTAAACAAAATTTATTCCAGTTAAAAATATTATTGAATGACTGATTCGTTTTCTACAATATATAAACTATTTGCTTGTTATTTAAAGCTAGAAAATAATCTTAAATTTTAAGAAATTAAATTAGAGATTATAACAATTTTAAGATACAAGTTGTACTACTTTACCCATGGATGAGGGTGAGGGTATTTGTGCGTAAGAGAATATCATCAACCCAACAGGAATCAGAGCTCGATTCTTTGATTAAAAATTTAGAGCAATTATCCAGGACACAATCCAAACTGACATTCTTAAATGGTCCTCCATCTAAGTACTGATCAGACTTAAGGTTGCTAAGATGGGAGTCTTAACTTTGTAAGGAAACCGATGATTCAACATGATTTGGACGTAAGAGAGTATTATATTATGATGTGACTGTAACCCTAAAAGAATGTTATGATGTAGTCATAGACATAATGTTGCCGTAAGTCTAAGAGAGTATTATTTTATGATGTGGCGTAAGCCTAAAGGAATATTATATTATGATGTGGTCATGATACTAAGAAAATATTATGTTATGATGTTATCGTAAAAACATAATCCACCCATGAAGCATAACAAAGACACTGAATATCATCTTTCAGAATAATACTATTGGATTTTTTTAATCATTTCAAACCAAGCAAGGCATTCCACTGCCACTATAGCGCAGGGGGTTACTGAGAGAGCGATTGGATATAGGAAATGTCAGAAGGAGGGTGATAGACGAGTAAGGAGGTACATAAGAAGAGTGTTTGAGAGAATGGGTGTGAGTTAGTGTGTTAGGAGGTGACAATTGACCTTACATTTAAACCCCTGGAAATTGTAGCTGTCGGGGAAGCAAGCATGCGGAAGGGAATTCCACAGGCGGGAAGTGCAAGAAAAGAAGCTGTTGAAGTAGAAATTGCGGTTATATTTTAACGGTTTTACTGTAAAACGGTGGGACCTAGTTGCTATCTAGTATCTCGTGCAAATTCGTACCTAGGGGGCACCCGTGATCTAAGTTTATCGGAGCAGAAGCAGTGAAAGTCGAAGAGGCACAGGGAAGCTACGTCACGCCGGTGAGAGAGTGACTGCAGGCAGTCAGCCAAGTCGGTATCGATCACATTACAGATTCTCCGTTGTATTTTGTCAAGAACCCCGAGGGTAAGAGCAGGGGCACCCGACCAGATGTGGCAACAGTATTCAATACACGGGCGGATGGTAGATTTATATATGTGCAGGATAGATTCAGACGAAAAGAACTTCCGGGCCCTGCACAGAGAACCGATTTTCATAGCCGCGGATTTAGCAATGGATTCGATATAGTCCTACCACTTGAGGTCCGCTGAGAGTGTGAGGCCAAGCAGGCGTAGTGTTTTACTCTCTGGGAGGCAAGCCTGTTCCATGCTAATGGGAGGTAGGTGCGGTTGTCTATGGTGGTTAATTGATAGCAGCTTCGTTTTGGATGAATTGAAATTTACCAGCGATTTCTTACCCCAATCCACTACGGATTGGAGGTCCTTTTCAAGCTCGGCATCGAGGTTCGCCTTGTCGCCCACACCAGATTTTTTATCTAGGCGAGAGTAAACTGTGGTGTCATCGGCGTACATGCCTACTTGGGATGTTATGGGATCTGGGAGATTATTGATGTGGATCAGAAAGAGCGCAGGACCTAGGATAGAGTCTTGAGGGACAACCGCGTTTGTAGGGTAGTTCTGGGAGGCATGTCCATTTAATACCACCTTTAATGTGCGGTCAGAGAGGAATGACTGTATTAGGTCCAACAAATGTCCAGTTATACCATAGCTTCGCAGTTTCCGTAGATTGTCAGTATGCCAGTCTCTATCGAACGCTTTAGAGATATCCAAGGCAACGGTTCGGGCTTCACCATTCTTGTCGAGAGCCTGGTATATATACTCGGTGATGGTCGTTAGCATATCAGCAGTAGACCTGGTGAAGCGGAAGCCATACTGTTTGTCCGAGAGGAGCCTGTGTGCTGTGAGATGCAGAACCACCTTGGCGTTGATAATGGTTTCGAACACTTTGCCAAAGATCGGAAGAAAGCTGATAGGGCGGTAATTTGCGGGGTTCGAAGGTTCTCCAGTGTTCTTAAATATAGGAACCACAGAAGAAGACTTTCAACAGGCAGGAAAGCAGGAAGAAGATAGGCAGAAGTTGTAGAGTTTAGAAAGTACAGAGGAGAGTTCAGGGGCACATTTCTTCAAGACTATGATTGGGATTCAGTCCTCACCGCTCGCTTTGTGAGGGTCAAGTTTTGATTTTATGTTAGAAATCAGCGAGGGCGTGATGTGGACGTCATTCAGTTGAGCCTCAGTTCTAGGTAGGAAGTCGGGTGTATAAACTCCAGACGAATCCAGTCTCGAATTGGTCGAGAATCTCCGAGCAAATCATTCAGCCTTGTCCGCTGAGGAGGTGAGGACCTCAAATTCATTGATTAGTGGGGGTATTGAGGACATAATCTTGTTAAGTACGCTTTTCGATGTGTGGCTACGATAAAGCCGGAAGAAGTGATTCCGGTGGACAATGGCGGCCGAAACGAATGAGATTTAAGCTGAAATTTCCTGGAAGGGAAGAAAGCATCGATGCCAGCCTTAACCCAGGAGGAGACCTCGGATGCAGTCTTCGACGGGAAGACTAAAAACGTTGTTCCAAGGGACGTCACAGAGGAAGTCACGGAACGAATCCCAGTCTGCTCTTTAGTAGCAGCAGGATACTCTGCTGGTCTGAGTTTCCTGGGTAGGGGGGAGTGGAATGAAATGTTGACGGAAACTACGGCGTGGTCAGAGTTTCCGAGAGGGCAGAGCTGTCTGGTAGTGCAAGAGTCTGGAATGGAAGTGAAGCAGATGTCATGTCGCGAGTCTCTTCCGTTAGGGCTATTGGAAAAACGCATGGGAAAGTCCACCACTTGCGTAAGGGATTGGGAGATTGAAAAATTAATGGTGTGGACAACAGCAAGGTCGGTGACAGAGATATCCAGTCATGTGGTGGGCGTTAAACTTATCAAACACAAATATATGGGCAGATGGATGAGAAGAAATGGCCTTGTCGATATTGTCAGAGATGCTGTCAAGTACCGAACAGTCAGAGGAGGAGGGGGAGCAGTAGAGGAAGAAGAGATAGCTAACCGAGCTTAGAAGTGAGAGACGGAAGCACATGAAAGAATGGTCCAGAGATTCAAGAGCTAGAGGTACGTGTTCGCTGACATATACCCCAAGCCCATGCATATGGACATTGGAGTCCTTCCTGAAGAGGGGAAGATAACCAGGAACGTAAAACTCAGAAGAGGGGATAGAAGGGTCAATTACACATAGAGCTAAGATATCAGATGTTAGTTTGAAGGAATGATTCTACGCTGTAAAAGTTAGTGCGAATACCTCGTATGTTAGTGAAAGCGACACAGACAGTTTTGGGCATTTTCTGACTAGCTGGTTTGGTTTTGCTAATTTGTTTGTTTGTTTTTTCATAGTGTTTTAGTTGAGGTTTGCGACGATGCCATAATGAAAGACAGTATCTTTCAGATTGTCCAGTTCCAGGCGCTTTTCATAGACTGTTGTCTATAATTGATCCAATTGAAAAGTTTCAATTCAAGGTCTGATTTTGCATAAGAATCTTTCATACATATTCTTCTGATGTGGATCAGCAGAATCGCTTTTCTCACCACATTTACGCTTCACAACGTTGTAAAAATTCTATTTTTCATCGCCTGTGACCGCTCCCTTAAAACAAAGAATCGTGTATGGAAATATTATATTTCGTATATATTTGTAGTAGACTGTAGTTTGGACATGTTCTAAAATATAATTTAGAATACATACATGCATACATACATACATACATACATATAAAGTGTGTGTGTGTGTGTATGCATGTATGCAATTTGTAGTTTTCCCTTTTATTTATATCTATTTAAAATAGGCCGAATTGTATAACATTATATTGACATTTACTCTTAAGAAATTATATTCAACAAAACATCTGCAATGTTTATATTTTAGGTTAGCAGTTGTAGATATATTTATTTACTTTTTAACCTTGTTTCTATTTTAACTTCACAAGTTTTGTTTGTTTTGAGTTACAGCTGTTAGAACATTTCTAAGACACACCAAACGTTATTTACACTTCTTAGTATAGTTGTGTAAGACAAGGATTTGTCTTTTCACTGGATTTATTCAACCAACACAGTAAATCATTTCTGAGAGAACTAGAAATAATGCTACAATTCATCATTAGCGGCCACAATCTTACCATTATAAGATATGCAAATGACACGGTGTTGATAGCAGACACGGAAAAGAAACTCCAAAATCTTCTACAGAATATAGCGAAGGAAATCGAGAAGAAAGGACTAAATATGAACTACAAGAAAATTGAATACATGGTCATAATTAAAAAGAAGAGCCCAAGATATAAATTAGAGGCTACAGATAATATATCAAGCAGGCATAGAAATTTAAATATCTGTAATGTGTTCTAACAGATAACGGAAATCGTGGCACTGCAATCAGAAGTCGTAATGGCATGGATAAAAAACGCATTGCAAAAGCTAAGCAGGGCATTAAGAAACAAAAAATAGTCAGAAACAAAAAAAGAGTACTAAACTGCTACGTTATATCGTTCCTCCTGTATGGCAGCGAATGCTAGGCAATCTTCTAAATGATGAAGAAGAGACTCGAAGCGACAGAAATGATGTTCTACAGAAGGATGCTGAGGATACATGGGGTGAGCATCTGAGCAATAAAGAGGCTTTAAAGAGAATGGAAACAAAAAGGAAACTTATACTTAAGATCAAAATGAGGCAGGGGAATATTCTGGAAAAAGTAATGAGAATGAAGGGCTTGGAAAATCTAATACTCACAGCGAGGATATAATGAAAAAGGGGCAGAGGAAAACAGCATATTAAATATTTCACACGCTTAAGCAATGAATTGCAGAACTGGGTTTGGGAGAAATAGCAAAATGTCAAAACTTATTAAGAGTTATAAAAGACAGGATGATGTAGAGAGCCATAATCGCCTACTTCCTGAATGAGCACAGCATATTAAGGAAGAATTACTAAGAATTATTATACATGATGATTTATTTTTAGAGACGTGGACCTAATGACGTACTTCAGCTTTCATTTTCTAAGAAACGTTTGGCTATTTACCGTTTCTCTTTGTTCGTAATCTCTCAATTATTTACACCAACTTTATAGATAACTGCTCACCATTTCTTTCTGTATCTCGTTCTTTTTCCTCTAATACCGTTACGACTCAGAGATTGGTGATCATTGATTTCCACAACGTCGAGTCACTTGCAGCTCTTATTAATAATTGTCCTGCTTCTGTCTCTCTTAATCAATGTTCTGCTAATCATTTAGATAAATGTTAGGTAGATTATTCACTGCTTTTTTCTTTTCCCCATTGCCGTAAATATTTGTGAGTGTCAAATTTTCCTAACTCCACTTCCTCATCATGTACCCTACAAATGTTTTGATTGTATTTTCCTTAAAACTTCCTTGTTAATATCATGTCCTGTTCCGCAGATTCCCAGCATTTTTCTATAGAATCACATTTCTTTCCCCTTAAATCTCTTACCCATATATGAAGAGATTATCTAGCATTTACTGCCATTTCAAAATTGATTCTTGTTCTTTGGTTTTGACATAAAGTTCCTGATTCTTAATAACTGCCTTAATCTTTGGAAGGTACTTTTCGTTATTCTAATGTGTCTTAGGATTTCTTTATTGTATTTTAAATCACTGTTAGCACGCTTACTACATGTACTGGATTGATTTTGGTGTTCTCAAATCAAAGTTTGCTTTTCGATCTGTTCCTTTGTTGAGCAGCATATATTTTGTCCTGGCTATGACAATATACTACATCCGGTAGCGAAGCCTCTTAGTTGCTTAGTTGCACCTATATTTGTAAATAGTGAACAACCAAACGAAAACAAAATACTACGAAAGTATAAACATACATTTTTATAGCAAAAGTACAGTCAATAGATTTTCCTACTAAAACTAACCAAAAGTAACTTTTTATTGTAAATTGACTAACAATACATTTTGCTTGTTGAAGACATACAATTGCGTTAAAATATTGATATATCTGCATTAAATAATCCATATCATAGTATGTCCGCATATGATCTATCTATCTATCTCAGTCTATCCATATATTATCTATTTTTAAACTATGTCCACATATTATTTATTTATCAAAGCTGGACCATATATTATCTGTCTCTATCAGTATGTTCATGTACTGTCTATTTATCAAAATATATCCATATATTATTTATCAATGTATGTTCATAAATTATCTATTTATTCTATATATAATTTATCTATCGAGGTATGTTCACATCTTATCTATCTCTCTATGTCCATATATTATCTATCTCATTATGCCCATATAATATCTATCAAAAACTACGTCCATATAATATCTGTTTATCAAAGTATGTCCATATATTATATTTTTATCAAAGTATGTCCATTATCTTTTTATCAAAGTATGTAATCTATTATCTATCAAATATGTCCATATATTATCTATCCCACTAAGTCCATATGTTATGTATTTATCAAGGTATGACTATATATTAACTATTAATCAATATATGTCCATATATTATCTATTTATCAAAGCTTGTTCATATATTATCTATCTCTGTATGTTTCGATAAATATCGAAAATCGAAAAAACCGGGTTATAGAAGGGGTGGTCCGATTTTAATCAAATTTGATACACTCATAGACAAAGACATAAGAAACGATATTCAGAATTTTCAAGATAGCAGTTCTTACAATAGTGCAGAAAATTGATTATATATATATATATATATATATATATATATATAAAAGGCAAGATGTTTGTGTGTGTGTTTATTTATCTGCCTGTATGTCTATATTTTTTCAGCCCTTTTATTTTAGTTTTTGCTTCGGGTTTGGCTCTAAGTAGGTATAATTGTACTTATTTAGCCTTCAAAATTCAGTTTCCAACGAAAAAAACTTATTTGATATCGATACCAGGAAGTCTGATTTGCATCCATTCATTTTTTTCTTTCAGTCTACGGTTTCTCTTAAACTGGAAACAACTATTGCTTTTTAGTCTTTCCTGCCAACGCCCAAAGCGTCTGAGCTTCGGGACCATGGATTAGTTTTAAAGCTGTCATTACACTCGAGCAACGCCGGTCTCTTTATAGATCTATGCATGTTCCATCTATCCATATATCTCTGTATTTTCATTAATATATATCTATCTATTTATCCCTCTCGACATATATATATATATATATATATATATATATATATCAGAGGTAGAATCGCCGACTGACGGTCGGGTTTCAATCCTGGGTAAAAGCAATCTAATGTCTAACCGTACTGATGAACTGTGATATAGCGAAACAGATCTGTCTGCAGATATATATATATATATATATATATATATATATATATATATATATATTAATTACCGACCTATTTAGTAATTGAAGACGCAATTCCCTGTTCTATGTACGATTGTCCAATCTGGAGTACTTATTTTGCAACATGTGACGTTTTAATTTGTGGTTTGCTAAATGGGCAAGTCTGCTTTAAGAAAAAATTATTATAAAAGAAATATACAAGAAATTATGTCTTCCATACAAGATTTCCTGGTGAAAACATCGGTGACTTGCGAAGTTTGTAGCAAAATCTGGTGTCCATATCGAATTTTAAATTAAAGCTAATGACAGACGCCTTCGGTCCATATTTAACTCTTGTAAAAATCATTGTTAATAAATAAATTATAAGAACTTTAAAATTAACTTTTCAATTACCATGTATTTATTTGTCTGTCACTTTCGGTTTGTTCATATATATTTCTCTATCTGTCTATCTATATTTGGCACCTCAGCGTGGTGTAATGGTTAGCAAGTTTGTCTCGCTAGAAGTAGTTAGAAATGAGTAGTGAGTTTGATCCTCACTGGGTGTCCTATACTTTCGGCCTTGTGCTACATTTAAGCGGCGATTAATAAATCATCTATCTATCTATCTATCTATCTTAAGCACCGTCACGTGATGTAATGATTAGAAAGCTTGTCTTGTTAGAATCATTACAAGTCATTAGTGAGTTCGATCCTCACTGGGTGTCTCTTACTTTCGGCCTTGCACCACATCTAGGCTACTCTTAGGAAATCACCTTTTGGCCACCTCAACCTGGTCTAATGGTTACCAAGCTTGTCTCGCTAGAACCTGAATATTGAGTTCGATCCTCTCTCAGTACCCCATACTTTCGGCCTTGTGCTACATCTAAGAGGCGTTTAGAAAATCAACTATCTATCTACTTGTGTCCATACGTTATTTACCTGCCCATTCATCTGCCTACCTCTGTATATTCATATATTACCTATCTTTCTCTCTCTCTCTCTCTCTCTCTCTATATATATATATATATATATATATATATATATATTCGATTGCTTTTAACCCAGAATTGGCGCCAGTCGGCGATTCTACCTCTGGCCTCTGGGCGCTCGGTAGAAGAAGGCAGACGTTTAGCGTATACATTGTCATTATACACGCTCGATAGCCAGAATGCTCGAATTCATTACGGAATGAGCGATGCGTACATGCCAGAGTAGCTACTGTTTCCAAATTCTACCGTTCTTCCAGAGTGCTCAATCAGGGTGAGATATATATATATATATATATATATATATATATATATATATATATATATATATAAGTAAATATTTACATAATCACTCTATCTTTGTACGTACACATATTATTTCTTTATCTTTTATATGTCTATCTTATGTCTAGATATTATCTTTCTATACATTTGTCAGGCCGTCTATCTCAGTACGTCCATATATTTAGCCATCTTTATCAGTATGTCTATATATTGTCTATTTATATATCTATCTCAATATATTATCTATATCTATATATATCTATATATATATATATATATATTTATATATATCGAGATTTTTCCACACGGTCACTTCATCACCGCTAAATTGTACTGAGAGCCGCCAGACCGCCTCTACGACAAAGTGAAGAAAGAGTATCCGGCTTTGATCAATGCAGGTCGGGCTTGGAATCGGCAACACAATGCAAGGCCACACACTGACAGATTGACTAAGGAGAAGTTCAAATATATGAATAGTGTTGAGATTCTTCTACAGTCACAATTCTGTCTCGATGCTGTCCTGAGTAACTATTCCACTCAATGGAACACTCCCTCTACGACCAGCGATTCAACACTTTTGATGAAATGAATGAAGCTTCTGTATTTTTTATTCAAAGCCAGCGAACAGGTATCTGGAACAGATTTAGATGCTAGCATATCTCCGTCAGAAGATCGTGGAGAATTATGTACGTTATTTTTTTTATAATTTTTACTGTTGATCCAGAATTTTTTTTTAATTTCCGTTTCCTATGTTGGTACTTTGTTGCCAGCCTAATATATCAGTCAGTTATGTAACATACGTGATACACGCTTGGTTGATGATGTTTCAAAAGAGACATGATTGACTGGATAGCAGACTTTCCCGTAGTAGGTTGCCTTTACTTTCTACTGTAGATTGATTACCAACCAAGGCTACAGAACCCAATCTGTCCTGTTTCTTAACCCATAGCTGGTGGGAAAAATGACAGATTAATACCTCTCTGAGTGCTATTTGCACATAAGTGAGTGCAACGACATCAACTGAAATTCGAACTCGGCTCCTCGATTTCATGTTACAAGCCGATATCGACTGCACCACAACGCACATCCAACCTGATATATAAATATATCCATCTGTTTCATATAAATCTACCGAGATCACCCATCCCATCTTTGTGGAGTTAAGCATTGATATTTATAAACAGCTGCAATCTTTATCTTGGATTCTTATACAAATACATGCACACTGCTGCTGCTTAATATAATACTTTTTAAATCGAGTTCACCCGAATCAAAAAGTTTCGCAAGCGAGAAGTGCGACAAATCAAGTGTTAGCAGAGAACCGACATTAGTGACATCTTAACGCCAGTTTATTGTTGAGCTTAAATTAAAAAGACTAGGTGCTAAAGTAAAAAGTTCATCTAGACAATTGCCACGAAATTATTTGTAGGAAAAGAAGATTGGGGCAACGTTACGGCAGTGGAAAGTGACTGAATCTGAGACTCAAGACATGGACCAATACAATCCTAATTTTTCTTTGGATTTTATCAAGGAGCTTTAGATAAATAGTAGGGGCACTAGACCATATGTGGAGACAATTTTCTAAGCATTATTAAATGGTAAACCTATAGATATATAAGATAGATTCTAGATTCACATTAAGTCATCTTTCTTCAAAGCTGACCAAGGAATTTATTCAATAAAATAGTTCTACTTCATGTCAGCCAAAAACCTTTCATCTGCCACGATTCTATGAAAGCGATGAGCCTCTGAGAGCCAATTTGTCACCTTAGTTCGTACGGTATTGGCAAAGTGTCGGAACATCTTCCAATGTCATATTAATCGTCGATTTCAATGGCTGCGTTTTCTGCTCAACTTTGATAATCGGAAGCAAACTGTAAACGGGAGGTTTTATGACGAGGAAGAAGGCGAGGCCTCTGCGGTGGTTTTAGGTTCTTAAACCATTTTTCATTTAAATGCTGTCGATTGTTCGAGAGCTGCATTCAGCATATATATTCGCTTTTATCTGATTTGATGTTAGGAATGAATCTCTCTTAATTTATCGCCTTAATGCCTCTGTCTAGAGATGATGAGATTTTATTGGGACGACCGCTTGATTTTTTAGAAGCATACGCATCCAGATTTTTAATGAAGTTAGCAAAGACAATTCTGCTAGTTGCAAAAGACTACGTCTTTGAAGTTCAATAATCCTGACCTGTTCGAAGTATTTTAAAATCTGAAATTTAATGCTGGAAATGAGCTAAGTAGATGTCTACACAAATGTCTAAAATTATGAGCACATTGACTAGATTAAATTTTTTGTCCAGTAATTTCTTTCACGCATTATCTTATTTTTATGACTAATCAAAAAACTACTTTTTCAATGTTTGTTTAAATTAATCAATTAAAAGCTTAAGATTTCCACCTTTTTATTACATTTTCTAATTATATTTCAAATAAAGTAACAGTATTTTAGACTTTTTAACCCTTTTCTATCTGGCCTTTAGATTTTTACCATGAGTGTAGAACGGCATTATAAAATTGATAATTTACTGAAGCTTTACAAATTTTATATAAACAAAATACATGGTACAAACACATTATTACTAAATCATTGTGCCATCAAATAAGACATTCATTTACTTCAAAGTGCAACTATACTGTACAATTTATATATTTTGCATTAGAGTAGTTTGTGTGCTATTTTCAATAAACGATACCAATTTAAAACATTTGTCACTATAATTTGTGCGTAGCAATATTATGGTACCAGTACGCCCCTGACGTCAAAAATGACGGCAAAATATTAAATAGTATTAGCTGTTTTATCATAGATGACATCCCCTGAACGTGACAGGAGAGAATGTATATATAACGGTTTTTATCATAATAGAGAAGATAATGGGCAGAAAGAGAAAATTGTAATCGGGACGACAGTAGTTACTGATTGAAATTGCATTTAATGTTTTGTAGAGAAAAGATGGCTGGAATGTATGGAGCCGTAAGAGAGTTCCACAAGCGAGAAGTTCGACAAACCAAACTGTTTGCATGGAGTTTATGGTTACATCTAGATGAGATTTTACCTGAGAATTCACTGAAATTTTGGGAAGACACAATCTTTAAGTTGAAAAAAATTTTAGAACGTTTTTGTAATAAAATGGTTTATATTTTGTTGAATAAATATTTAAGTGCATAATTTTGTTTCGTCTTTTAATTTCTTTTAAAAATCGATATGAACTTTGCGAACCACACCTTAATTCCTTGCAAAAATTGTTAAATATTTATCTAATCGATTTTTCACTTCAGCTCTCATTCGCGAATTCAGCTGAAAAGTATCTGGCACACTGTTCGATTGATCAGTGATGCCTACATTCACTATACCGTGGAAATGCAATACCATAAAATTCTCATCCGCCAAATCTTGTGAAAAATCACAGTAATCTTTAAAAGGGAATGTTTCTAGTCTACATACGTGTGCAGATTAATTGAAATAAAACGAATATCTTCCAAGGATCTTTCACACTCTTCCTGATCTTGTATACGTCGTCTCTTGGCGTCGTTTTTCTCTTCAAACCGAATTTCTTTACGTTTTGGACTAATCAATAAAGTTCGATTCTTCGCCTTGATGACACAACTGACAGATGAAACATTATCTGCGGTCTCTCCGTAAGGTTTGCCGGCGTGCCAGATAATGATCGTAAAACTAATCAACAGTCAAAACAGTAGTGTCTGGGCGGGATAATAATATGACGCAAACAGGGTTCACGCAATATTTTTCAAGCCTGAACAAATTTCATCATACATCCCCAAAATAGATTCATATAACTGCACACCACTGCTAATGACCTAATCTGATGAACAAATAGAAGTCTATTACACCCTGTAATTCAAGTGGGCCTAAAACTGACCGCATGGCGAAAGAAAATAAACTAAATTAATTTTAAAAAGAAAGCAGACTCTGTTCTATCGCCGCTCTTTTTAAGGGCAAAGTGGCAACGAATGGGCAGAAAAAATGCAATATTTCGTATTGAATTAATAGATTGATATTTCAAATTTTAGCCTACTATAAAATAGCACAAATTGTAATATTATTCCCTAGTCTGTAGCGGGCAACATTCTCATGGTTTGAAGCTTTACTTGTGTTACGCTTCGAATGATACTGTATTTACAATAATCGGACTATTGTTCTTATATTTGTTGATATTTGTACGACGTTTCGGCCGTTGTACGAACCGAACCCTTTATCAGAATCACTGGCGTATATGATCTTCATCCCTTCCGTAGAGCCTCTTCTCGTAGTCGAGTTATCTCCCTCTAACCCTGTAAGTTACTTGTTCACCATTGCTGAAATTGAACTCGCAACACTTTGGGTCAACTTACAGGAATTAACCAACGTCTATATCCACTTAAGGACAAGAACAACTGAATTTTGGGACTTAAAAACCTAATGTTCAATAATACTTTTCTTACCAGAGTTCATATTGCAATTTTTTGATGTTAATGTTTTTCTGTAATATTTTTTGATGTTAATAGTTTTCTTTAGTATTTGTTTTACTGAACATTGAAATGTTACTATTATTTACTTAAATAGACCATTTCAGGTTATCACTGAGAATGCTGCAGGGGTATCAGCCACTCTACAACAAATATAAATGGCAACTGATTTCGGTGGTTTTCCTATTGTCAGATAGAACGGACCAGTAACCGCTTCCCCACTCATTGTATATTGATTTATTTATCTAACTCTCCATGTGTACGGAATAATTAATGGTACATCATTGTAACAAGTATCTGTCTAGATGTACAAATGTTATAGATTCGATTTGCCTTAAGGCCTATGCTTTTTTGAATCGATCGTTGACGTATTTCAGTTTTCTTTACAAGAATCTGAAACGCAATTACATTGAAAAAAAATTACCGACAGTGAATGAAACATTGTTTGTGTCACTTGATAAATAAGTTTTCTATTTGCGCTAGGATGTTTCAATTTCTAAACACTTTGGTCATTCATATTCTTCTTGCATCCTACAAATATTTCTCTTCTTTATTCAAACAATGTGTGTGAGATAATTGTTCAAATGCTCATGCATATTTCGGAATAAAAAATCACTTGTAGACTTTATATGGTATTTGATTTTGAACCACATTAAAGTACGTCATTTCTACTTATGATTATATAGATATAAACCCAGATTTTTAAGATTAATTTCATAGATTGACTTATGACTAAGATATATTCCGACGAGAAAAAATGTCTCGCATGAGACAATGATTTTACTTTCCTAACAGTAACTCGATCAATTTATTCAATATCTTTCCAACTTCATGTCATCGGTAAACATTATCCATGGTCCTCTTAGACGATTAAAACGGGTTTGTTTTGACGTTATTAAAATTAACATGCCGTTTCTTGCTCCAGTCAACAACCGATTGTATATGATATCTGAACTCAGTTACTTACTTGACATTATCGAAACGATCAAACTTAAATAGCGGTCAAGATATTAAGAATGTTAGTTAAGTGCATTACGTAATACACGCTTGGGAGATTAAGTCTCGAAAGATACATGACTCGACTGGGCAGAAGATTATCCTGCAGTAGGTTGCCATTACTTTCTGCAGTAGACGGGTTGCCAGCCAAGGCTATAAAACCCAATCTGTCCTGTTATGGAGGGAAGAGACGGATTAATACCTTTCCCAAAGGTATTTGCGCGTAAGTGAATGCAAGGAATTTAACTGGAATTCGAACTCGGCTCTCTCATCTCTCTTTCTGAGCCGATATCTACTGCACCACAACATATATCCTTTAAAATTAAGTACTTCAACGTTTATTTGAACTCAACTGGAATATTCTCTGCTCTGGAACATGGTAACAGTCAGTGTACAACCGATTTCGCCTGCGTACTTTTTCAGCATATTTGGGAATATCTTTTTTTCTTTTTTAAGTCAGTTGATCTAAATCTTCTAGTCAATGTCAAATACCAGAATGTTATCAAAATTTGGCTAAGATTGTGGTTCACAACCCATATTTAGCTATGTGCCCTTTTCTCTATATTTTATACTGTTTCCTTAAACGAAACTTTTTTTGTATTGGACCGCCAAGGATTTGTCGTTTAACATTCTCATCAAATTTCAAAATATATCTTAAAAGATTAACTGGCGTAAATGTTAAATTGAACATTAATTGACATTTTATCATTCAAACTACTCTTTCAGAAAAACCTTGGTAATAAACACTCAAAATCTCGCTGAAATCTATTCTGATCAATCTATAATGCACGTTTCTGTGTATAATATTTAGCTTTATTAGAAATATTGATAAACATTTTGATGCGCACCTGGTTGGGATATACAACTGGAAACATGCAACTGTGTTAATAGGTAAATCTAAGTGATGTTAGTTACTGAATTTGCTATATATATTTTACCTCATCTTATCTAAAGGTCATTTTATATGCAAATTTTACGTAATTTATCCCCTACCTATAGTATAAGATCATTGATTGTATAAAAATAATGTTATTAGAAATATTCTTAGATCTTTATTGTCATATTCACAAAGATTCGGCCGTTGTACGCCACAGGTTTTTTCTGGTGATATTTTGAACATTATTTCGAATACCGGGGAAGATTGTTCTAGTTTCACGTGCTATGTTTCTCTGGATAACTCATTTTTAGTTTTGTCCTTTTAGTAACTCAACTTTCCAGTTTTTTTTCAGCTCTGTTGGGGCCAGGTTACAATTTTTAGGTCAAGTCAACGGATTACTTCAACCAACACTTGTATCCAACGGACTATGTGTTCTATTAAATGACTTTATTATAAGCCTAAAAACACGCGTTATATTTATCAACAGCGTAAAGACAGTTTTTTTTAATTTTCTGAATACAACACTAAATTCAATTGTCAGTTGAAATTATGAATTTTCCATTGTTTGAGGTTCTCTCTTACTTGAGAAATGCTTCACTGTCAGCGATGTGTAATTGTGCATCTTTACATCGCGAGTCGCCGGAAATTACTCTCTAACAATCGAACCAGAACTCTCTATCCATTCTAAATGTACATTTGCTATATATAAGCCGGAGACCAGAACTTTTTAGATTCCTGCAAAAATTGTTTTATTAATCTTCTTGTGCTTAAAATCCATTCAAAGTCCATAAAAGTTTAATTCAATCATGCGTATTGCATACCTTTTGTGCGAAGTATAAGCGACTCTTTGTGCAATTTGGTGCAGTGGATATTTGCTCATAATGAGAAACCGCATAAGAGCCGAGTTCGAATTCCATTTGAAGTCTCTTACGGGCAAATACCTTCGGGAAAGGTAATCCGTCGCTTCTCTCTCCAGATAACAAGCAAGATAGATTGTGTTCTGTAACCTTGGTTGGCAACCAGGTTCCCACAGAAAAAAATGGCAAACAACTGCAGGAAAATCTTCTGCTCAGTCAGTCATGTTTCTTTCGAGCGTTTATCATCTATGGCACTTAAGTGACAGCGTCACCCTGCATGACATAATTTTGAGGATTACCAATAAGAATGGCACCCTGCAAGCCAGAATAATAAATTTATCGGTGATTATTATTCTCGTTTTCAAAAGATTCTTAAAATCTAAAAATATTTTCAGATTCTACATAACCTGATTATGATATTATAATCAGACACCAATTTTGGTGCGATCACCAAAATTAATCAACCCCGAGCCTGGATTGGTTGGGCACATTGACGTGGCTAGCAAGCTTGAGTTTGACCTTCCCTGGGTGGCTCAAAGTTTCGACCTTGTGTCACATCTAAGCGGCGCTTAAAAATGCAATAGTGCTTAGATTGGTGACTGCTTTGGAATACCGGGTGATGTAAGTTTGGCGGTGTGGGTGATATTAGGAATAACGACATGGAATGGATAATCGGATTCCCGAGTTCCATTTCTAGTCGGGTTCTTTATATTCATTTACACGCAAAAAATGTAAGAATCCACCTCTTTTCCTCCCAGCTATGAGTTATTTAGTAAGTTATTGGTGAGCATTATTATCGCTCTACAAAAAATCTTGCAGTTGAAAATATTTTCTAGATCGACACACTCTGAAAAAGCTGGATAAGCCATAAAAAATAAAAAAAATAAAATCAATCTGGCACTGAAAATCTTGTACAATGCAAATAATATAAATTTTCAAAGATTTTCTAAAATATGACATATTTCTTATTCGAAAACTGATACAATTGAACAGTTTCGATAAATACTGAAAGTTAGACATGTGTTTTAGGAACATCATTTTTCAAAAAATGACACATACGAGAAAATAATTCTTTTTTTCTGAGTGAGATAGAGACTTATAGCCAATTCAGTTGGAATGTTGTTTGTTGCTTCTAACGACTCGATTTGGCGAGGCATTTAATTTCCGAAAGATTGGATGCAATTTGAACTTTTCAAAATAATCTTTTGTAAATTATATTATTTAATACTGGAAAATGTTTCGATACTTTGATTCCCTTTGGCAGCAAATGATATACATTGATTTAATATAGATTATATGTTGTATATTATGATGTTAAATATGGGTTCAATATGGCGTGCTAGGCGATTTTCCTCGCTAAAACCGCCATTTCTACTCTAATATTTCATTTTCTCACACTTCCTGCTTATGGATCTCCTTTCTTTACACTTGCTTCCCTGGTAGCTATAATCTCTAAGAGTTTAAGTGCAATCTATCTCCTTAAATTCCACCCACCTTCCTAAAATCCATACATCTCCATAAAACCCATCCACCTCCCTATATCTTATCAGTCTCCCTAAATCCGGTCCATCTCTTATCCTTTCTTCGACATTCCCCGTAGCCTGTATTTTTTCTCTCACTGTAAACCCCTGCGCACCATTGGCAGTCCTGCCTTGCTTGGGGTGAAACGATTATAAACAAAATCAAAAAGGCAGCTATTCGTTCATGAATTGAATATTACTGCTACAAATATAATGATGCTTCCGTTATGTAATTAGATATTCTTGATAAAATGATTGATCCGAACCTGGCATCTTGAATTCGGTCAGTATCTGCTTTGAGGTAGTTGTCTTGTGCCATTTCTATTTTCATATTTAAGAATTTTAGCACTTAGTACAGTGCTAAAATTCTTAAAGTTTAGGTACCAAAGGAAAAGTTTCATCATGTTACAGTTGAAATGGTTGGATGTAACCATATACTAACAATTCATTTTCGATATTTCTAGCTTGGGGAGATCTCTTCCGGTTTTCTTGCTTTCTACTCAACTTTCAAAAATACAAATTCAACATTTTATGTCCCGTTGTTTTATAGTACTCTCTCCTTAATAATATTTTGTTTTTCTCACACTCATTAACCCTTTGTGTCTTAGTGGATTTATTGCCTTGCTTAGCGCAAAATGATTAAAAAATAAATTATAACAGTCAGCATAAAAGCAATATTAATAAAGTGGCCAATAACGAGAATAGAGGTGATTACATACTTGTCATTTTTTAAAAACCAGAGATTCTATATTTCATAAGAGCTTAATAACGCGAAAAACATTTTGCGAGGCTTAAATGACGTCTCTAAAAAAATATTCTGTTATATGTTGAAAGCATATTGATTGAAAGTGTTTAGATTCTTTTCTTTGATAAGGATAAATTTATAAGCCCATTGAAAAAAATTAAGATGTGTGTATGATAGTTTGCAGAATTATATATACTAATCGAAAAGCACATGACAGATTGGTCAAACCCCTCTCAAGATTTAGCCTTTGGACAAGCCTTTACTATCAGTGGTTAATCCTAGCCCTTTTAGAAATTAGGTTGTGAAAATTTGATTTCTACAGAACGGTGAGAATCTAATTAAGGTTTTGCCCATTAATAGCTCTATCATAATGGATTCAATTGATATACATGTGTGTGATGGTTTTGTGTGTCTGCCCTTTTGTTTTTATAGAGAAATGCTCGGGAAATCAAATACTGCCTGAGGAGAACATTTAAATGCGTATCCTGTTGAAAGAAGTATTGCAAAAGGATAGATTCAAGTGGACTACAACGTGTATAAGGGATCAGAGACAAAAATTGCTAAATCCCATACTCACTTCCTTAGTTCTTTAATGAAGGAGATATACAGCTTAGAGAGAGTTAACTGTTAGACAGGACATATTTAGAGAAGACAACATAATAACACCTGGCTACCCAGTGATATATTTTTGAAAGCAACAAATGCGGCATAAAATCCAGAATGAGAAACATTTGACTGATCCGTTTTCTATTAGTCTTTTTAGTTAGTCGCTAACAACTGTTCAAATCTTCTTTCACCAAAATCTTCATATTTAGGCTTTCTCATGCATATTGCTCTCACTATAATACCACAGTTTCTCTATGAAATCCTAACTAGCCTCATATGTACAATTCTGTGGGTTGGGGTTAATAAGAACAGCATTTAAAAACGCCTCCGATATACATATTTAGGCACCTCACCACATTTTCGATATCTAACTTTTCAACTTTTCAAAATGAAAACGTTTTCTTGAAACTTTTATTTTACTTATAATTGAAAGCTAAATGATTAAAGTTACTATTTCCAGTAAGCAAAATACTCTGGTGTATTTTAAACAGAAATTATATTGATTGGCATCTAAAATTTGGAGATTTTTTATTTTAGTTTTAATTGAAAGCTAAATGATTAAAGTTACTATTTCCTGTAAGCAAAATACTCTGGTGTATTTTAAACAGAAATTATATTGATTGGCATCTAAAATTTGGAGATTTTTTATTTTAGTTTCAATTGAAAGCTAAATGATTAAAGTTACTATTTCCTGTAAGCAAAATACTCTGGTGTATTTCAAGCAGAAATTATATTGGTTGGCATCTAAAATTTGGAGATTTTTTTTATTTTAGTTTCAATTGAAAGCTAAATGATTAAAGTTACTATTTCCAGTAAGCAAAATACTCTGGTGTATTTTAAACAGAAATTATATTGATTGGCATCTAAAATTTGGAGATTTTTTTATTTTAGTTTTAATTGAAAGCTAAATGATTAAAGCTATTATTTCCTGTAATTAAAATACTATGGTTTATTTCATACACAAATTATATAAATGGGAATATAAATGTTTGAAATTTTTTTCAATTTTTGAATTTTGCCGCCATTTTGGAGCTATCAACAAATTTGTAAACAAAAGTTAGCTCTCGGTTTTAAAAATCTTCCAAAAATAAAATATAGACCTGTGACACATTGTCTTTAAAAAAATAGCAAATTTTATGTTAATTAATCTGATTCACACAAGTATTATTTATAGCAAGAAATGTAGAATAAAACTATTTCTTAATCACAGATTTGAAATTTTTTACCTATCCGCCGTATGAAGAGGCTCATCCCTTGTTCCCTGTTTAGGATGTGGTTTCCGGCTTTTTCTTTTCCAATCTTTTCACTCTTTTCTTTTTTTATTCTTATTTGTTTTCTTTTCTTTTCAGTTGGAGTAGATAGAATAAACTATCGCCCGGTTCACACTTCATCCACGTCTATTGAACAGGTGAAGAGGCTCATCCCATGTTCCCTGTTTAGGATATGGATTCCGGCTTTCTCTCTTCCACTCATTTCACTCTTTTCTTTTTTTATTTTTTTCATTTAGAGTAGATAGACTAAACTATCGCCCGGTTCATACTCCACCCACGTCTATTGCACAGGTGAAGAGGCTCGTCCCTTGTTTCCTGTTTAGGATGTGGTTTCCGGCTTTCTCTTTTCCAATCCTTTCACTCTTACGTAGCCCCCTGCACATCAGTGGCGTTACCACGTTGCTCGGGGTGATATGGTTAAAAAAAAAAACGTGTTGACAGGTGGCGATTAGAGATAAGATAAAAGTTTTTGTCGGATAAGGAAAGAAACTCTGACCTTTTAATTTTCACATAGAAATTACCATACAAAAAATACTTTAAATACACACACACAAAAAAAAGAAATCTAAAATATGAAGGCCAAACGATTTATTTTTATTTTTTCTATTTTCGACAGGCAATATAATCTTCAAATATTAACTTCAAAATCTGACGGCAATACATCTTTGAAGCATTTAAAATATTTTAGAAACTTTATAAATTATTATAATTAAAAAATAAAACAATTCTTTTAAAATTTCATTAGTAATTTAAATGTTTTACTTCAGACTATAGTGTTCTTAATTTTTATTATTTATTCAAGCAATTAAAAGCCTATCAAATTAAATAATATCAGAGCTTTATTGCATTTTTTATTTTACTATTCGGAACAGATTTTCAAAAACAGAGGCCAAGATTTAAAAAATAAATAAATACATGATTTATATTCCCCAATGAGTCCTGCGGTTAACTAATAAAACCATAAACCGCAACGTCGAGGAAAGGTAACAGTGAAGAAAAAATATTTTAAGATTTAAAAAAAATAATTTTAAAAATTATTTCATTCATTTGTAAATGAGTACTGAAAGTTTCATTAAAACACAACAGTTATTGAAATTTGGCAAAAATTTCCAACTTAATGTGTTTTTCAACGGGAAAAAATGTGTAATGTAATCATTGCGTTTTGCACTGTAAACAGTCGTCACGTTTTGGTTACCCGTTAACTCAAATCAAAACAAGATTTTCTCTCAAGATTTCGAACATGTTAGAAAGGATTAAAAAATTTTAACAAATAGCTAGAATTTACTTTGAACTTTCCTCTAAATAATAAAAATATTTAATTCTATTTTTATTAAGTTTGGGGGCTTTTTTTTTTTATTCATATGCTGTTTTTAACGATTTAATGGAGGTACCTATATATAATTATATCAAATAAAGGTATTAACAATGAGTTCCTAACCGTGGTCGAAATAAGAGGTAACTAGTAAAAAATAGACTGAAACATTTTAAAAGAGACTCACTGAGGAAATTCACACCTAATCAGGCCCGGTCAAAAATATAAAGTTTAACGAAAGTATCCCATGAACTGAGATATCCGAGGGCTGATGGAAATATAGAAAAAGAGAAGAAAACTTGACATTATCTATTTAAAAAAATCTGAGCAACGGTTTTCTTTTGTCAAGTACTTCTTGGTTGAGCTGAGAACTTTGCACTTTTTTAAAAAGGTAAAATATATTAAAGTAAAAACTATACATTTTTATAGAAGTAATACCAGCAAAAAATTTCTGAAATAAAAATTATTAATTTTTTACATTAAATTACCCATTGGGAGTTGACATGCATTTAAACGAACCAAACCTAGTGTATTCATTTTATATTGATATTTTCTCGTACCAATAGAGAGTAAATTAGTTGATAGCTTAACTACATACAGTGTGCGGTGGATAATTTTTAATTTTTCGCATTCGCGTTTTTTTTGTTTTTGTTTTTGTCGACAGTACAGTATAGTAGAATCAGTTGGGTAACGTCTGTTAGTAAAACAGCACCATGTCGCAATTCACTGCATCTGAAATTAGGAAACGGCAAAGTATTTAGGCATCCATCTGAAAAGAGTTCAGATAATTTAGAATGAGTTTAATAGCGATTACGAAGGTACGAGAGCTCGGGAAACTCACTCTGATCGTTCTAATAAAATAATGCCTCCCGATATTTCTGGGTGAAAACCAAAGCCTAAAAACGGAGGCCTACATCAAGTGTGTTGAGTAGGTACGGCTGCCATGAGTCAAAAGGGTGGCTGTTGGAAGACCCTATTTCTAGCAACAGGACTCTGCACCATGACGCACAAGCAGGCAAACCCAATTATGGTTGCCAGGCATTTTATGCAACTACATCACTCCTTACTTCTGACCACTTAACTCATCACATTACAAGCCCCGTGATTATTATATGTTGCTGACGAGATGCCAAAAAGAAAAAAAAATACATCAACACCAAAAATCAACTGAAGGAAAAGGTTATAGTAGAATTCACCAACTTAAACAAGGAGACCGCCCCGAAGGGTTCCAGAGGATTCTGAAATTATCTGTTTGGCCATGGTTAAAGCCAATGGCGATATTATTGAATAAGTTTACTCTTAAATATTTCAAAGTATTTTTTGTTTATTTTGGTAAATATATATGTTAAAATGAAATATTTATGTTATTTTTCTTTTGTGTCATTTAGACAACAACTTATTTATCACACCCTGTATATTATTCAGCTAACTTAGACGATCATATCTCTTTCGAGACCTAACAGACTGGGTAGAGAATTTTCTCGCAGTAGGTTTCCATTTCTTTCTGCGGTAGACCGATTGCCAACGAAGGCTATAGAACTCAGGCTGTCCTGCTATTTATTTAGCTGAGAGAGAAATTACGGATTAATCGGTCAGTCAGTTAAGTGCCATTCGTGAAACACGCTTATGCGATCATGTCTCGAAAGAGACATGACTGACTGGGCAGAGGATTATCCTGCAGTAGGTTGCCATTGCTTTCTGCGGTAGACTGATTGCCAGCCAGGGCTATAGAACTCAATCTGTCCTGCTATTTAACCCATAACTGGAAGGAAGAGACGGATTAATACCTTTCCCAAGGGTATTTGCGCGTAAGTGAATGCAATGAATTAACCTGGAATTCGAAATCGGTTCCCCCGATTTCTCTTTCCGAGCCGATATCCACTGCACCACAACGCACAAGTGAATGCAACTAATTTAAGTTGAATTCAAATTCGGCACGCCGATTTCTTGTCCCGAGCCGATATTCACGGCCCCACAAAGAACCTGTATATAACTGAAATAAATCATTATGAATAGATTAAAGTTTCTTTCTTCTTTTTTTCTAGGGAAAATCTGAATTTTGCAAATGTGTATATTAAATTTTCAGCCAATATTTCAAAATGAATATTAGCATATTTTGATAGTCTGGAGAATTGGCGGATTTGGAGTGGAGAAGAATTTACAGCCTGCCCTGGGCACGGAGATTAGAAATTTACATTTACGTTTCATGTACTATTGTTATTTTTCCTCGCATTTCGCATTTGATTTTTTATCCTGAAATTCACTCCATGACCAAGTGACAGAGTTAACATCTGCTTTGAAAGTTAAAGCATAAATCGTTTTTTTAACCCGTCTAACTTTTAATACAATAACATTTCATCCTCAAAAATGATGTTTGCTAAAAAAATGATGCTCTAAGTTTTTAAATGTTTTTTCTTTGATTATTTTCTTTTTGTGTTCCAGTTAGTGTTTGTTTCGTTTTTTTTCCTATAATCAAAATAAACAAACAAAATATGGTTAAAATCTTAATGTTTTTGCTCGTAAACAATGTTGTTCAAAAAGCTTAAACAAGGTTATATTAAATAAAATTGTCTGTTTGCAAAGTTACAAAAACAACGAAAAAGTGTTAAAATTATTTACACCGTCCAGACTGTTGTCATCATCTTTATTGTGATATTCTCGATGTTTCGGCCGTTGTACGCTCCGACCTTCTCCAGGTGATAAACCGAACCCTTTGTTTAGTAGACGGGCTACATTGTTCTAGTTCTACGTGCCTTACATTTTTTTTTATATCTAAGTTTCAGTTAATTCTCTTTAGTCGCTCATCTATCCAAATGTTTGTCCCTCTGATATGGACAAGTATTGAACTGACTTTTGGAACTACTCAACTAACCATTATATCATTGTTTTATCCAAATGGCGTTAATATGATAATAAATATGAGAACAACATTCCGAACGATGTAAATAGTGTAAATAGAATACTTACCTCCGAAATATATACTTACCTGGCACATGTTTGTGTCGGGTAGGGACCAAAACATCATCTCTAAGAGGCGTATCTGTCCTCAAAGACAGAGTGCAGCTCAGTTGTAGCTCCGTCAGCGAGGGCAGAGGTGTATCTGACAAAGATCACACTGAGTAGATACCTGGTCCCGGGAAACAGTGTCGCGGACGCACCACTCTATTGCACCAGAGGGATGAACCAGGTGCTCATCCCCGGGGCTAGCGCAACCCGCGGTTGCGGGGACTGGGGGATTTTTGTTCCTTAGACCGTCCGTACGCTATCGGGCTCCCCACTTTAAAAAAGGCATTGTGTCACATCTCACTATAGTGGGGGAGTAGGGTAAATATATACTTATCTTCGAAATATATATTGAACGAAAATTGATAGAAATCGAGCTGTTTTCAGTGGAAATCAAATCTTTTCAGCTTGTTTAGGTACTGTCAGTCAGTTAATTGCTATACATGATACACGCTTGGGTGATCATGTCTCAAAAGAAACATGACACACAGGGAAGGAAAATTTTCTCGTAGTAGGTTGCCACTACTTTCTTCAATAGACTAGTTGCCAATCAACCCAATCAGTTCTCCTATTTAACCCATAGCTAGAGGAAGAAGACGGATTAATACTTTTCCCAAGCTTTTCAAACTCCTTTCTCCGATTTCTCCGCACATCCTAAGTATACACACGGTTGTAATGACTAAAATTTGGTGTTTATAAAAAATGGATGTAATTTACTATTTATTTATGTTATCCTGTTTTGAAATGTTGTTTAATAACGTTGGAAATTCTGCAAGAATACTGGGTAAGACAAACTCAAGCTATACTACAGTTGTGGGGTCTCATATGTTTGTTTCAACGTTGGGTGCCCAACGTCTCTTCGAGAGGTAAAAGCAAAACTGAATTCGTCTGCTCCCTACATTTGGTTCATTGTTGTTCATTGTTGGACAACAACAATGAACCAAATATAGAGAGCAGACGAATTCAGTTTTGTTTTTACCTCGCGAAGAGACGTTGGGCACCCAACGTTGAAAAAAAATATGATTGTCGAGGATATATATTAAAAAATAATGTACATGTTCTAAAACATAATTTATAATAAATATTCACAGCTCTATATATCATATATCGAGCACTGTTTTAAATTAATGTTTTGGACGGAAAAAAATTCTTTCTTCGTTCTGTACCCACTCACCCACTCGGATATATATATATATATGTGTGTGTGTGTGTGTGTGTGTGTATGTGTGTGTGTGTGTGTGTTCTAAACATATGCTGTTAAATATAAGAGACACTGAATGTATATTATGTCTAATTCTGAGCCGTTTTAAACGTCGTATTTTGGCTTTAATTTCAGTTGAAAATAAAGACAAAAACCCTCCAACATTTGGATGATTTTTTATTATGCTGGTTCTATTATTATTATGCTGCGTCAGCTCTTCGGTAACTGTTAGCTTCGCATAGCAATGTTTTATGTCAACACAAGATAATATCATGAGGGTGGATGTCTTTATGTTAATGTCCATGTAACCTTTCTGAAAATGGTTCGTGTGAGCCGAAAGCTTGGAAACAGCTTAATAAAAGATTATCCAAATGCTGGACAATTTTTGTTTTTATTTTCACCTAAAATTAAAACCAACATATGATGTTTAGAACGGCTTAAGATTAAATATAATAGGCATTCATTGTCTGTTATATTTAGCAATTTATGTTTAGAAGATTATCTGATACCTCGATACACTGTATATATATATACGTTGAAAACAGAAATAGGGGTTGATCGAAAGAGAGGTGTTGGTATAAGTAAAAAACGTGTGAGAAGCCGTGAATGTTTTGTTTAAAGTGTTGGTTTACTATTATTATTAATATTACTTGCCTTTTGCATAATACATTAAGTGTCTAGAGTGGTATTTGCTTCGGTACACATGTATCGAGTTCAAATTTGACTCTCTCTTCAGATGAATAAATTGAAATGTGACCTTTAAATATCGAGGTCTGTTTATTCTCACTTCTAACAAATATCTAAAAAACACAAACCTATCAGGGAATTTAAAATGTCAGAAGCCCAGGTGCCTAATTTGTAAACATTTGGTAAACGACACAATATTCTCTGTATCCAACACCAAAATCAAATTGCAGCCACCACGCCTCACTTGTGACAGCGAAAACATTATATACTTCCTCTTTTGTTCAATATGTCCCAATAGTGGATATATTGGCGAATCCGGTAATAGCTTTAGATTTCGCTTCAATAATCACAAACTTAATATACGCTAAAATAATCAATATTCCCCAGTAGGAGCACATTTCAATCAGCCGAGTCACACCTTAGAAAATTAAATGTTTACAAATAGACTCCAATTTTAGTTCTACATACGCAAGCAGAAAGAAAGAAAAATACTGGATTTTAAAATTAAATACACACAAGCTAGGGTTAAATAGGGACTTAGGTGCTTTGAATCTTTACAAATACTTCAATAATTAAACGTTTTTAGATACATTTAAAAAATATTTTTTAAACTTTTTTAGATAAAATTTAAACAATTGTTTATCTAAAACAAATTTATAAGCATTATTAAAGATAGTTTTACGTTTACAAGCATAATTCTTTTAAAAAATCTGTCGTTTCAACGTCACTTGATGTATAAAAACTCTCTCCACAAACGCGTCACGTGATGTAAACAAACGCGTTACGTGATGTAAACAAACTCTTCATTGACGGTCTCGTGAAATCTCACGAAATACGTTACTAATTCAAATTTTAAAATCATTTGTTTCTGATGAAGGACCGAGGACGGTCTGAAATATAAAATATAATAGTAGAAATAAGCAAATACTGTCAAAAAAACACATTTTCAAACTCAAAACGTTTTAATATTCTTTCCTATATATATATATATATATATATATATATATATATATATATGTGTGTGTGTGTGTGTGTGTGTGTGTGTGTGTGTGTGTGTGTGTGTGTGTGTGTGTGTGCGTGTTTCTACTTGCGATATGAGCTTGAATATGTTTATCATACGGCCATAAAAATCAAAATGGTTACAAGTGTAATGTGCACACGAATTTCCTGGCGCAGATGGCAACGACTTCAAATTAATTAGCAGTTATAACACAACAGGTGTTTAAAGTTTCCTTTTTTGTTTTTTTTATTAAAAGTAATACGAAAACAAGACCAAAATTTTATTTCTTCAAGCCCTCGAAAAATGGATACAAACATGAAGAAACTCCCACGCACATACATACTTCCATCCATATACACATAATGCATAATGGCTGGCCAGTCCTGTTTGAGGATATCCGTCTACCGGGGCGGATAAAACTAATTTCTGCTCAGGCACACTTATGTGTGTTCAACATCCACAGAGCCCACACTATGGTTAATACTGCAGCTATGCTAAGCGGACCTTAGTTACAGTTTCTAGGGTAGAGCGCTTTGTCTAGCATTAACAACAATCTGAACAATGCCAGAACGCTCAAAATATTCGTCACGATGTCTTGTGATTTCGAGCTAGCACAAACATCGACGGCTCCTCAGAGTGCTGTTTACCCTATTTCACTCACAAAGCTTGGGTCGCCCTGTGGTATGGTTTTACCCCACGTTGGGACCGCCTCCTCCATACTGATAACACCAAGGAGTCACCTACATGTCAAGTCGACCATAGTGAGATTCGAACACCACTTTCATGTTCAGAAAGCGATTATTCTAACGCCACGCGTTCAGACTTACATACTTATATACATACACACATACATTTTTTATTATATATATATATATATATATATATATATGTATGTGCGCGTGTGTGTGTGTGCGTGTGTGTGTGTGTGTGTTTGTGTGCGTGTGTGTGTGTGTGTGTGTGTGCGTATGCGTGTGTGTATGTGTGTTTGTTTCAGATATACTTTGTTTAATGGCAGACAATTCCATCCACACTCGTGTAAGCGTGTCTCTAATTGTTGAGTGTGTATCGCTGATTTTTCTTTTCGTTCATCAGTTACGGTTTGTTTGGTATTAACTTTCAATATGGTTGCTTTTATTCATGTCCCTGGTTGATCGTTTCCCTTAATTAGGCTGACTCGTATTTTTGTTATGTGTTTCTCACACTTTCTTTGATGACAAACATTATTTTCTATATAGAGTGGACATTAACGTCAGCACGGAGATATGACAGCCTGTTTCATACTACAGGCAATCATCAAGCCTGACGCCTGCTTTTAGCATAAAACAGTGTCGCTTATGGGTGCTGACTTCACTATCCACTTTTGTATATATATATATATATATATATATATATGTGTGTGTGTGTGTGTGTGTGTGTGTGTGTGTGTGTGTGTGTGTGAGAGAGAGAGAGAGTGTGTGTGTGTGTGGTTAATATATATATGTACAAAGTACGAATTGATTTCTGATTAATTCTTATCCATTCTTCAGTTAAACAGTGTCTTTCAATGATGATGGTGGAAAATATCGACTCCTCACTTGTTTTCCTAAAAATGAACCATAAATGTTCAATTATCTTAGTATCTGAGACTATAGTGGCCAGATAAAATGTTCTATTTTATTAGAATGTTTTTCGTGTTATTCCGCTACAAATTTAGCAATATGAATAGATGCATTATCATCCAAAATGATGGCATTTTCCTCCGAAAACTGTTCCTGAAACATAGGATGAAGTTGATCACCTAAAATTCTGAAATAGTCCTGACTGTTGCTTTTAATAAAGTTATGTAAATAATAGTAGCAATATAGCCCGGCGTTGCTCGGATGTAATGAAAGCTTTAAAACTAATCCATGGTCTTGGAGCTCAGACTCTGTGGACGTTGGCACAAAAGACTAAAAAGCAATAATTGTTTTCAGTTAAAGCGAAACCGTAGACTGAAAAAAAATGAATGGATGTAAGTAAAATTTTCATTTCCTGGTATCGATATCAAATAAGTTTTTTCGTCGTAAACAGAATTTTGAAGGCTAAATAAGTGATCTGAATAAATAGTATCATGGCTGAGACTAAGAACTACAATTTTACCTACTTAGAGCCAAACCCGAAGCAAAAACTAAAATAAACGGGCTGAAAAAATACAGGCATACAGGCAGATAAACAGACACGCACACAAACATCTTGCCTTTTATATATATATATATATTATCGATTTTCTGCACTATTGTAAGAACTGCTACCTTGAAACTTCTGAATATCGTTCCTTATGTCTTTGTCTACGAGTGTATCAAATTTGATTAGAATCGGACCACTTTTTCTATAACCCACTTTTTTCGATTATCGATTTCCGATATTTATCGGGGGTACCTCGACAGAAAACCTAGCAAAGAACACCCGCAGACGCTTATAGACAACTGTGTAAATTTTCAAGAAAATCAGTTCAGCCGTTTCGGATTCTATGGGTATCTGACACACACACACACAGACACACATACACAGACAAAGTTCCATTTATAAATAAGTCTAGATCTGTAAAACAATGTATGTAAAAACAACGATTTTAGCAAAAAGATGAAGTACCACTAATATTAAACCAACAAATATATAAATAGACAAGATTTTGACAGTTTAATCAAATTTTCCAATTTATGATATTATGATACATGTTTCTTTTATTTTGTATACCCCTTGTATATATACGTATATGTAGTATAAATAAATAGATATAAAACATTTTCAAATATTCTTTTTTGGGGAATTATTTTATTACTTACTTTTCAAATCAAATTTACTTTCTCTTATTTTGGTATCATAGACATCTTTTTTTTTAGATGGATACTAAATATCATCAACAAAACTTTATAATTTAAATAGCTGTTTATGTCTTTTGACAATATTCGACAATGGCACTAACAACATGATTGTTAGATGAAACTTTCAAAAAACGTTTATTATCTTGTCATAAAGTCCGCATAATCTCAATCTTCTTGACATCTAATCTTTTTTTATTGATATCGTAATTATTAGAGATACATTCGGTGAATGAATGAAAATAATTTTACACTTAGAAAGATTACTATTCTAGTCGAAATGTAGCTTTAATAATAGTAAATGCAGTAGTATTTTATAATATTTTATTTTATTACGATAAGTTTGCTTCGTAACTTTTGTAAGTTTTTCTTACGCCTTCCACATGAAGTTTTAATATTTCTCCAGGAAAGCCTAAAAATATCTGACTCACTAACAAAAATAATTGGATAGCGTGAAAAGATATGACTTTTACAGTTCATATCATTCAATAATATATGAACGTACAAGTAATATTTTCTTCTTGTATTTCTTCTCATGCATAAAAATATATTCAGCTTTTGCTACGAGAGTCAGGATTCAAGTATTTTCTCCATTATATATATATATATATATATATATATATATATTGTTACGAAAAATCCCGAAGATTGACGAAATGGCTTTAATAACTGACATATTTAATTTATTTGCTTATAAATTACTTTTAATGGAAACTCGTATTTGAGTAGATATTCTCGTTTCAATCAAACAGTACATTTATATATTTATTTCTACTGACCTGATAATTTACGAGAAATTTTGTTATGAGAGAGTGTTTCTCTGTGTGTTGAGAAGGCAGAAATATATGACAAAGTGGAAAACAATTACTTATGAGGTAATTCGTCCTTCAGGTTTCATCGAAATAATTTTGATTGAGTATATGTGTGAGTATTTGTGGGTATGCATGTGCATATATAAATATGTGTGCGTATATAAATATTTCTGTGTATATTTATATATGCGTGCATAATGTAGGTGAGTGTGTATGTAATTATATATATATATATATTATAGCAATGTATATTTAGGTAGCAATATTTCTTTTAAACATGTTTCGTCACAAACGACCGACGAGGAAGATTTTATAAATTGTTATTTAACTTTTCCAATATTCTTACATGTTTCCGTTTTTGCTGGAGATAAGAAGTGTAAAATACTTCGTAATTTCTAACTTCCAAATCGCTTTCATTACTTTTACTAGCCATTTTCAAGGATGTTATTTTATCGATGTTGTTATTTTTTTTTCGTGTTTTGACTGTAATGTAATTTTTGTGTTTTTCAAAAAGAGTGTACTTTAAAGCTGTTAAACGTGAGCGTCTACCGATTTAAAAAACAACTTTTCATTTAAAACT
>JBBBDQ010001038.1:452500-480000 GCA_037127315.1 Ascarosepion bandense | reverse complement strand
AGTTTTTTCCGTCTAAATCTATCCTTCACATATATAAATCTACCATCCGCCCGTGCATTGAATACTGCTGCCATATCTGGTCGGGTGCCCCTGCTATTCTCCTCGGGCTTTTCGATAAGGTACAGAGGAGGGTCTGTAATATGATCGATACCAAGTTGGCAGACCGCCTGCAGTCTCTCTCCCACCGGCGTGACGTGGCTTCCCTGTGTCTCTTCTATAAATACTTTCACGGCTTCTGCTCCGATGAACTTAGATCACTGGTGCCCCCCAGATACGAATTTGCACGAGATACTAGATTAGCAACTAGATCCCACCCTTCTACAGTGAAACCGATAAAATGCAACCGCAACTTCTACTCCAACAGTTTCTTTCCTCGCACTTCCCGACTGTGGAATTCCCTTCCACATGATTGCTTCCCCGACGGCTACAATCTCCAGGAGTTTAAATGTAAGGTCAATAGACACCTCCTAACACACTAACTTGCTCCCATTCTATCAAGCACTCTTCCCATCTGCCCAACACTCATCCTCTATCACCTTCCTCCTAACATTCCCTATATCTAACCACTCCTTCTCTTTGCCTTCCCCTATGTAGTCCCATGCGCAATAGTGGCAGTGGAATGCCTTGCTTGGGGTGAAATGATTAAAAAAATATTCTGATGAAAGCAGAAAATAAGTCACTACGGTGTAAATTAACAGTCATTCCATACGTGATACACGCTTTGGGCGATCATGTAGCTTTCAATATCTAACTGACTAGGCGAAAAGTTTTCTCCAAGACTGTTTCCTTTTTTTCACGTTTAAGAGCTTGTGTACCAAAGGATTTAGAACCCAGGGAGAACAGATTGATTAATACCTTTTCCAAAGTTATTTGCGAGTAAGTGATTGCAACGAATTCAACTGGAAAATCGAACTCCGAATTCTTATTCCGAGCCGATATCTTTTGCACCACAACTCACATCAACGCATATATATGTATAAAGAGTTCTTTAATTGCAAGGTCATCAGGAGTAAATTTCTGTCCTGTCTCTAACAATATTTCACTATTACTGAAAGATCTTGTAATAATGTGATACCTACTTACAAAAAAAAAAAAAAAAAGAAGGATTGAAAGAGAAATTGACTGTAACTGATATTGGCTAGAAAAAAGAAACTTCTCAACACACCTCTCTCGCACGCATGTTTAATCTGCTAGCAACATTTGTTGAAGAGAAAAATAGGTGAGAAAATTAGAGAGGGAAAAGCCAATGAAAACTGCTAAAAGATAGAAATTTTAGAGTTGACGCGGAGATGGATTCCAGGCAGATAAAGACATAGGTTACAATATTGCGTCTAAAATCTTTTGGCATTTAAAATAAATGACAAAAGACAAAAATGTTATTCATAAAACGTAAAACAAAAGATACAAAATACAAAAATTCCGGGACTTTCCATAACATTGTATGTTTAAATTTGCTGAAATAATGCACTTTCAGAGCAGAGATGGTTATTTACGTAGAATCTAAAATTGTGTTATATAAAGCTTGATTTACCTTTGCGTCGACTGTAGAATCATTCGTAGTCGAGAGGTCTAAGACGCACCAAATCAGTTGTTGTTTTCCACTGTCTTGTTAGGAGTCCCAAGTTCGAATCCTGCTAAGTAGCATACATTTCCTTAAAAATAAATTATCGGGAATAATCAGGCCTGTAGAAGTAAATATATTGTTTGATTAAAAACAGAATATATACACAAGTATGAATATCATTTAAAGATAGATTTCCAAAAAATAAATTAAATATAAAATATTTACAATTGCTGTACTTTCATACCTTAGATTTAGTAATACTAGCAGGAATGGATTGTTTCTTTTGGACAATCCTATGGCATATGAAGACATTGGTTTAAATAATAATTCTAATATAAAACAAGTTTACTTCTTAGACGTAACATTAGACTCAGTTTTCAATAATTTTCAACCTTACATGAAAAACAATACTAACCCAATTTATATAAACTCTGGCACTAAGCAGCCTCCATCTGTTATAAAATATCTTCCATCATCGGTTGAACAATGCATCAACTTACGCTTTTCTAGCAAAGAAATATTAAAAAAACATAGAACTATTCACGGTAAAGTTTTTAAAGATAATTCAAAGATAGATCTTCTGAAATTAGTTTTGTATAAGTGTAAAGTTGTTCTAGAAATAAAATTAGAAACAGAAAAATCACATTAACTAATCACTTAGTTAATATTAAACTAGGACTAATAATTTAAGAAAAATAATTAAATTACATAACAACAATATATTGTAATTATATAACATTAACACTAGAAAACTCTTTTAAGGATCTTAATTTACCCCATAGTAACAACCTATGCAATTGTAGAAATCTCGACCAATGCCCGTTATCTAAGAAGTGTTTAACTAAATTCTTTGCCTATGTGTGCTCAATCTCATCAGTAGAAAATTTATTCTTTACTACAGTTTATATTGTAAATACAATGAACCATTTTAAAAATCGTTTTTACAGTCATATTTTATCCTTTACAAATACAGACAAACGAAATATGACATTACTTTCTAAATATTGTTAGAGTTTAAAAAAGAGAATAAAACAGCTAAAGTTAAATGGAAAATTCTCAAACAACCTAGACTCTCTAGATCGGTGAATGAACGATGTTTCTTTTGTCTGTAAGAAAAAATGGAAATTATAAAGAACATGAAATGTGACATATTACTAAATCAAATACATGAAGCTTTAGTAAATTGTAAACATATTAAAAGATTAACCTTACAATCCTGCTAGTATTGCTAAATTTAATGTATAAAACTATAGCAATTGTAAGCATTTTATAATATAAAACCTTACTATCTTGATAATTTTCTTCAACTATATAATCTTAAGTAAATTTAGCTCTGTTTTCTATGAAAATTTGTGATCTAGTTATTGTCTTTTTAATAATTTTATTGCACTCGACAATTGCTGTTATTATGTTTAGCCATATATTAACTTATTGTATTTATTATTTCTTCTCTATTTTCTATTTTTATTATGTTGTTATATGTTTTATATTTATTATTATTTCTATTATTTTAAATTTTAAAAGTGTTTATGTTTATTTAATTTAATTTAATTTATTTTTATTCTATTCTATATTATTACGTCTAATGAATTTACATCTTCGTATTGTTCCTTTTTAAATATCCTTTACTTTATGTTTTATGAATCATATTTCTGTTTGTGTAAGGGATCGCATCATATTTTTTAATGCCAAATATATTGAGCCACAACATTGTAACATATGACAATATCTGTCTAAAATCTATTTCCACTCTAAATTTAAACCTTGTCTTCTTTAGCCATTTTCATTGTCTCTACCATCTTCATTTTCTCACTTATTTTTCTCTTCGCTTTCTATTTCTTCTGTATCTTTTCTTTTCTTCTATTTTTCTATTTCTTGATTTTTCGTTATATTTTCTTCTCCTTTTTCTTTTATAATATATTTTAACTCGTACGGAAAAAAATTCCAAAAATAGACAAGTGTTTTTGTTTTCATTAATAGAAAAAACAAGGTTTTTGTTTTTAAATAACAATGTTCATAACCATAATTGTAAACTACCTGATGAGACATTGTTGTTGCATGTCGAAACAAAATGTACACTTTTGAAGTAGTTTTTCACATATTATAACGTAATGATTAATAATAAATATTCATTGTTCTATTTTTATATTGAGCACTGTTTTAAATTGATGTTTTGAATGTTGCAAATTTTTCTTCGTTTTAATTCATTTAGCTATATATATATATATATATATATATATATATATATGCAAAAAATCTAAACGTCAGCAAAAACCTACCGCGGTTTCACACTACGGTTCTTCAGGGCATAAGGCTAACGACCTAGATTAAAAAAGCAAATATATAGTTATTCAGACACAAAAGAAACCAACACAAACAAGGGGTAGAACAAACTTTATTATCATAAATTTTTTTTAGTTTGTTCCACCCTTTGTTTGTGTTGATTTCTTCTGTATCTGAGTAACTATATATTTGCTTTTTGGCTCACGTGTAGATTTTTTGCATTTGTAGCTCTACTTTCGTACTTTCGTATCGAGCACTTTATTGTTAAGGTTTCGTTTCAGGTTTTTTTTCTTTCTAATGGGTACTCGACGTTTTGGTCTTGTACGCCGTTTGTTTCTTTTTTATCCCCCACCTTTGCCCTAAGAAGAGGTTCTCTTCTGGGTGTTTAAGACGATTAAATTATAGTTAAGTTCTAGCGATTTAGTTTCTTATAATTGGTGTTAGTTTCACTGTGATTAGTAATATATATATATATATATATATATATACATGTGTGTGTGTGTGTGTGTGTGTGTGTCATGGATAAGATGTCTATATCTCGACACTAGTAGAAAAATAGAATGTGCTTTGGTTGCATATGAAGAAAACCAAGTGGAAATATAGCTTGGATGTTCATATATTATAGAAGGATATGAACTGAAAAAAATCATATCTATTCGCGTGATCCAATTGTTTGTGTTAGTAATTCAGATGTTCGTAGACTTTCATGTCGAAATATTAAAATTTACCATGGAATTTTTTCTAATTTGTTATAGAATTTCCCAACACACACACACACACACACACACACACACATGACTGACTGGGCAGACGATTATTCGCAGTAGTTTGCCATTACTTTCTGCTGTAGATTGGTTGCCAGCCAAGGCTATAGAACCCAATCTATCCTATTATTTAACACATAACTAGAGGGAAGTAACAGATTAATATTTTCGCAAGGGTATTTGCGCGTAAGTGAATGCAAGTAATTCGACTGGAATTCGAACTCGGCTCCCCAATTTCTCGTTCCGAGCCGATATCCACTGCACCACATCGCATATCCGTGCACTACAACGCACATCCATGATGGAGTTCACTCTGCAAGAAACTTGAAAACTGCACACTATACTACTTGGAATTTGTACCGGAAGATCCAGTCGGAATTTTTCAGAATGATTACGTGACAGTGCAGATGATTCATTAGAAATTGAATGATATATCCTGTCATCATCTTGATGTTTGAAGTGATTACATGGCGACATTATGCCTGCAGTCATCCTCCCACAGTGCCACAATCTTGAGGTGGTAGTAATAATCTGGGTCTAGAGGGTGGCTGTTGGAAGACTCTGTGTCTGGAAACAAGACTGTGTACAACGCCACATATGCAGGATAATTCAGTCATGGCTTTCAGACAATTTCTGCGACCACATCACCCCTTACATATGACAAATGCCCTAATCATTTCATCACAAGTGAGGCAATAAAGCCACTAAGACGCAAGTGCCTACTGAATGTAAAATAATGTGAGAAAGAAAAGCATAATTAAGAGAGAATAATAGAAATGGAGAACGGATAGCTCTAATATATTAGTTATCAATATTTTTAATAATAATATATATCTTTACATTAAACGCACACGCCATATTACTTAATATGTCTTGAAAGTTTCTTAATATCAGTTGATTATTATCCATTTTATTGTAATTATTTTCTCCCTTACAACAACCTGTTCACAGAAACGAAGCGTCGCGTTTCTCACATCTGTCACTTCGATATTTTAATGGTTAGTAAGTTTGTCTGACTGGGATAGAAACTGACTAGTAATGGTTAGTAAGTTAGTAAGTTTGTCTGACTGGGATAGAAACTGACTAGTAATGGTTAGTAAGTTAGTAAGTTTGTCTGACTGGGATAGAAACTGACTAGTAATGGTTAGTAAGTTAGTAAGTTTGTCTGACTGGGATAGAAACTGACTAGTAATGGTTAGTAAGTTAGTAAGTTGTCTGACTGGGATAGAAACTGACTAGTAATGGATTAGTAAGTTAGTAAGTTTGTCTGACTAGGATAGAAACTGACTAGTAATGGTTAGTAAGTTAGTAAGTTTGTCTGACTGGGATAGAAACGACTAGTAATGGTTAGTAAGTTAGTAAGTTTGTCTGACTGGGATAGAAACTGACTAGTAATGGTTAGTAAGTTAGTAAGTTTGTCTGACTGGGATAGAAACTGACTAGTAATGGTTAGTAAGTTAGTAAGTTTGTCTGACTGGGATAGAAACTGACTAGTAATGGTTAGTAAGTTAGTAAGTTTGTCTGACTGGGATAGAAACTTGACTAGTAATGGTTAGTAAGTTAGTAAGTTTGTCTGACTGGGATAGAAACTGACTAGTAATGGTTAGTAAGTTAGTAAGTTTGTCTGACTGGGATAGAAACTGACTAGTAATGGTTAGTAAGTTAGTAAGTTTGTCTGACTGGGATGGCTTGAGCTCGTAATGGTTAGTAAGTTAGTAAGTTTGTCTGACCAGGATAGAAACTGACTAGTAATGGTTAGTAAGTTAGTAAGTTTGTCTGACCGGGATAGAAACTGACTAGTAATGGTTAGTAAGTTAGTAAGTTTGTCTGACCGGGATAGAAACTGACTAGTAATGGTTAGTAAGTTAGTAAGTTTGTCTGACCGGGATAGAAACTGACTAGTAATGGTTAGTAAGTTAGTAAGTTTGTCTGACCGGGATAGAAACTGACTAGTAATGGTTAGTAAGTTAGTAAGTTTGTCTGACCGGGATAGAAACTGACTAGTAATGGTTAGTAAGTTAGTAAGTTTGTCTGACCGGGATAGAAACTGACTATTGTGAGTTAGTAAGTTAGTAAGTTAGTAAGTTTGTCTGACCGGGATAGAAACTGACTAGTAATGGTTAGTAAGTTAGTAAGTTTGTCTGACCGGGATAGAAACTGACTAGTAATGGTTAGTAAGTTAGTAGAAGTTTGTCTGACTGGATAAACTGACTAGTAATGGTTAGTAAGTTAGTAAGTTTGTCTGACTGGGATAGAAACTGACTAGTAATGGTTAGTAAGTTAGTAAGTTTGTCTGACTGGGATAGAAACTGACTAGTAATGGTTAGTAAGTTAGTAAGTTTGTCTGACCGGGATGAAACTGACTAGTAATGGTTAGTAAGTTAGTAGTTTGTCTGACCGGGATAGAAACTGACTAGTAATGGTTAGTAAGTTAGTAAGTTTGTCTGACTGGGATAGAAACTGACTAGTAATGGTTAGTAAGTTAGTAAGTTTGTCTGACCCGGGATAGAAGCGATAGTAATGGTTAGTAAGTTAGTAAGTTTGTCTGACCGGGATAGAAACTGACTGGTAATGGTTAGTAAGTTAGTAAGTTTGTCTGACCGGGATAGAAACGACTAGTAATGGTTAGTAAGTTAGTAAGTTTGTCTGACCGGGATAAGAAGCGAGCTAGTAATGGTTAGTAAGTTAGTAAGTTTGTCTGACCAGGATAGAAACTGACTAGTAATGGTTAGTAAGTTAGTAAGTTTGTCTGACGGGATAGAAACTGACTAGTAATGGTTGTCTGATTAGTAAGTTTGTCTGACCAGGATAGAAACTGACTAGTAATGGTTAGTAAATTATTAAGTTTGTCTGACCGGGATAGAAACTGACTAGTAATGGTTAGTAAGTTAGTAAGTTTGTCTGACCGGGATAGAAACTGACTAGTAATGGTTAGTAAGTTAGTATGTTTGTCTGACGGGATAGAAACTGACTAGTAATAGTTAGTAAGTTAGTAAGTTTGTCTGACCGGGATAGAAACTGACCCCTAGTAATGGTTAGTAAGTTAGTAAGTTTGTCTGACCGGGATAGAAACTGACTAGTAATGGTTAGTAAGTTAGTAAGTTTGTCTGACCAGGATAGAAACTGACTAGTAATGGTTAGTAAGTTAGTAAGTTTGTCTGACCGGGATAGAAACTGACTAGTAATGGTTAGTAAGTTAGTAAGTTTGTCTGACCGGGATAGAAACTGACTAGTAATGGTTAGTAAGTTAGTAAGTTAGTAAGTTTGTCTGACCGGGATAGAAACTGACTAGTAATGGTTAGTAAGTTAGTAAGTTTGTCTGACCGGGATAGAAACTGACTGGTAATGGTTAGTAAGTTAGTAAGTTTGTCTGACTGGGATGAAACTGACTAGTAATGGTTAGTAAGTTAGTAAGTTTGTCTGACTGGGATAGAAACTGACTAGTAATGGTTAGTAAGTTAGTAAGTTTGTCTGACTGGGATAGAAACTGACTAGTAATGGTTAGTAAGTTAGTAAGTTTGTCTGACCGGGATAGAAGCTGACTAGTAATGGTTAGTAAGTTAGTAGTTTGTCTGACAGGGATAGAAACTGACTAGTAATGGTTAGTAAGTTAGTAAGTTAGTAAGTTTGTCTGACCGGGATAGAAACTGACTAGTAATGGTTAGTAAGTTAGTAAGTTTGTCTGACCGGGATAGAAACTGACTAGTAATGGTTAGTAGTTAGTAAGTTTGTCTGACTGGGATAGAAACTGACTAGTAATGGTTAGTAAGTTAGTAAGTTTGTCTGACTGGGATAGAAACTGACTAGTAATGGTTAGTAAGTTAGTAAGTTTGTCTGACTGGGATAGAAACTGACTAGTAATGGTTAGTAAGTTAGTAAGTTTGTCTGGGCTTGGGATAGAAACTGACTAGTAATGGTTAGTAAGTTAGTAAGTTTGTCTGACCGGGATAGAAACTGACTAGTAATGGTTAGTAAGTTAGTAAGTTTGTCTGACTGGGATAGAAACTGACTAGTAATGGTTAGTAAGTTAGTAAGTTTGTCTGACTGGGATAGAAACTGACTAGTGAGCTTAATCATCTTAATCATCTCTCTTACCATCGGCCTTGTGCCAAATCTAAGCTGGGCTTAGCAAATCCCTTTTTGGAAACTTCGACACGGTTAGTTAGCTTGCCTCGCTAGCACAAGTACGCCTTAGTAGTGAGTTTGATCATCACTGGGGGTCTCATTTTCAGTCTTGTGCCACATATAAGCTACACATCGAAAATCTATCACTATTTTTATAGCATGTGTTCTGACGAGTTACTCCTTTAGTACCACATCCTCTGCCTTTTAGAACCGAGACTCACCATGTCACGTACACAATGATATCTCATCTCCATTCCAAGAAGAATGGTTTCATTTCCGATAGATCTACTTTTTTTTCTTTGCTCTTTTGAGGAAGAGATTATACATTTTTTCTGGTTCAATGTTTGTGTGTTCCTACCTAAAGTGAGAGTGGAATGAACATAACTCTAGGCTCTAAATAACAGTTCAACAGCTATTATTCTGGTTTAAAGTGTGCGAAATAACAGAATTTTGCCGGGAAAAATGTGGATTTTCCTACTTAACAAAGTTTTTGTGTATATTGATTGTAGAGAGAGATTTCTTCGCTATTTCCCACGGAAACTCTAACATGAAGCTGCCAGGCCTCGCCTTCTGCGACACGGTTTCAGTTGTTCTTGATCTAGGCATTTTTATGGCTTCTGCAACTTCCGGTTGTACCCTGCTGATTACTTTTGTTGCTTCTACTGCTGAATCAAGCAAAGTAAGAAAGCCCTCACATGACACAGTAGCCAATAAGTCAGAAAACTAATATACATACTCCCGGTAGGATGTTTTCCCAATCACTCCATTCTTGACGTCTTCAAGTGTTAGGTTAAACATTATGTTTTCTTCATAAGGCGAATAACTTCACTTCATGCCCTTTCATATGCTCGTACCGCAGCATACAGTAACCCCCTACCTTGAGTGGCTCGTATATCCTATTTTTGATGAACATTGATACAAAAGTAGAAGCTTAGATTAATATTTAAAGTAAATATATCGTGATTTTTTCAAAATTGTTTAATATCAATTTTATTGTGAAAACCTTGCCTTGCGTCATAAAGCTTGGCAGAGTTTAATCATTCTAAAGATGGATTAAAATATTACTTATAACACCAAAGAAACGATCCTCCACTTTATGTCCAATAATTACTTATATTTATATTTGATGTAAATATATCTTAATCTCCCAACATTAGTTGGCTAATAAAGAATTTATTGTGAAATCAGTGTTGCTTAATGAGATCTGTCGAAATGAAGTTCCTTTAGTAAAACTACTCGATAATTCTATATGCCTTCATTATATCTATGCGACTATCCATTTCCGCAGACAAGTTGTCGACAAAGAATTTCTTTACGTCTATTTTCCCTTCTATTCTCTGACTGTGGTTAAAAAGTTAAAGCTTTCTGAATTCGATTTCTCTTCAAGAGGCATCACCGCTTGATAAACTCAATCGATCCTGCAAAGTATCTACGTTTTTGTATTCAGATCAGGTTTACTTCGAGGAAGCAATGGCGCCATCTTCGTGGATTATTAAAGACTGAGAAAAAAAAGAAGAGGAGAAGAAAAAGAAAGAAGCAAGAAACAAAGGTAGGACATAATATAACACTGGGTAATTATATTCTTTCTTTCTTTCGCAAATCCTAGTTCTGTAGACACAACTATAGAAGCAGTCATATGACAGCCGCGCGCACTAGAGTCGAAAATGTGATTCGTTGTGTGTTTTGCATTGACTTGTTTTCTATTACAGAATTTTCATTAATGTTCAGTATCGACTACAATATGCAAACAGCAGGTGGCCGTTATAATAGGCCATACACATAACGTTCTAGCAAATCTGTTATTAGAGACGTTTAAGATATCCGGCAAAATTACTCAGTGATAAACCATTATCAGATAAAAAAGAACATATTCCATACTACCTGTCATAATTATTGTGAAAATATTCATAAAATTCTTTATTTTAGTTTTTAAACACACCAATAAACAATTGGATTTACAAACTGTAAAATCTCTAATAAAAGTAGTTTAAGTTGATTATGTAAGCACTAGATTAACACTTTAATTTCTGTACCATTTATCTTATAAAGTAGAGTAATTTATAGTAGTTCAAGTAAGTTGAACATTACAAAAATACACACCAGAAATCGACAATCATTACCAATCACAAATATATTTTATTACATGAAATGTAAAAAAAAAACGTAACTAAAAATTCTAGAAACATTTAGCATGAAATAAACAACCTCAACAGCAATAAAATGTTACTAGTTTTAATCTGTGTTGATTTCTCGGTTTTCATATTTTAATTTTCTGACGAATCTTAATTCTTCGGTTATTATTAAATAAGCTGATTGCGAATTCTATAAAAATTCACCTATTGCATCGTTAAATATCTGAACTTAACAACTTTAATAAAATATTGCAATAACAATCCTGATATAAATTTCTCTCTTTTCTTCGTTCATAACATTCCTCCTCGCTTGCATTCGTTCTTTATTATGTTTTAAGGATTGCTTGTCTCTCTTCGGCTCGGAATGGTTCTCGTCTTCTTATCAGCCGTTCTTTTGCTGACTATCTTTGTTTGTCTTATTCTTTCTATCATTACAATGATTTTCTCCGGAAATATATTTAATTTCATTCATTCCCGGAAAAGCGTAACATACGTCCGTACCTTCTTAGGTATTACTATATTATACTATAAAGACTACGACTTGCTATGTTGTTTACAGTGAGAACTGAAAAACCGACTGGATAAAGTAAATACAAGTAAACGGATGAAACATATTTTTCTTAGTTAAAGAAGAAGATAAAGGCAGCAAAAAGACTTAAAATTATTATTTAAAGCGCAGAAACGCTATAAGTAAAATAATACTCTCTCTCTCTCTCTCTTTTTCTCTCTCTTTATAATGGATGATATAATGTAAAGCAATTTGTTTCGTCTTTTATTTTCTTTTTTAAAGCTTTCTTTTATATTTCATGCGTGTTTGTGTACGACGTCCGTGTTCCTATGTTTAATTATTTTGTGTCTGTGTGTGCGTTCAGATCTCTTTCTAGAAGGGGACACACGTAGGTAATACGGCATTAATATATAGATTAAATCTAGAAAAATCATACTAATTATGTTTGATTAAAAAACTACAGAATAACACTAAACATCGTATAAAGATATGACGACGAAATATTTGAGAATGATACAAAGCAGGTACAGAAATCAAAATTCCTGGGATGTGTTCTAACAGAGTGATGAAAAGTACGACGCTGAGATCCGAAGACGTATTGCGATGGCCAAATGGTAAGCAGCTTATTGAGTGACTAGAAAATTTGAGTGGGAACAAAAGAAAGACTACTGGACTGTTACTCGATATCTCCCCCCTTGTTTGGTAGCGATTACTGCACACTCTCCTTAACGATGAGATTTGAAGCAACAGAAATGTGGTTCTGCCGATAGATCTGAGGATATTATGAACTGAAAATGTGGACAACGACAAGGTTTTGGAAAGAATGAACACAAACAGGAAACATATTTAACATCAGGAAGAGACAGTTAAAGTTATTTAGGCACGTAATGAGGAAAAAGTTCTTGGAGGATCTAATATTCACGAGGAATATAGAAGGAAAGTGAGTCAGGAGTAAACGACACGTGACGTAATTTATTGGCTTAAGAAAATGGATTGTAGACCAATGTCTGGAGGAAATAACAAGACAAAATATATTAATTGCAACAAGAAACAGGAAGATGATCGTCTACGTCCTGAAGATAAGGAATCCTGAAAGTCAAAGGAACTCAGTCAATGGACAATTTATTATTTAAATATGTACAAGAAACAATGACATGTATGATTCAAAAATATAGAAAAAACAAGTAAAACTAATTCTTACAAAGAACAAGTTATCAAAAGTTGTTTGAATAAAGAAGTGCTCCAGTTATACATTTGTTGAAGACGCCGAGGTAGCTGGCGCACGTCTGAACATGGCAGCGGGTATCCGACTACGCTGGTGCGTAATTTTGCCTTATAGATGTGATCCAAACTTACATTCACTTCAGAAAGAAGAAGAATGCAATATGCTTTGACAGAACAAAACACTCTATAAACGAAAGGAAAATTCTACAATCAGTTTGGATGAAATTCGTTACCATTTAAAAAATATCTATCAGTAAGTCTCATTAGATACTTTTCCAGATCTTCAATGCCCAATGTTCAATCTTGAACACCATAGTTCAAACAAATTTCAAATGTTGTAGGTTGTTTCTGTCATCATTGCAATTTCTAAACGCGGCAAAGAATATCAACCCAGTGCGATAACATGTTATATTTTCTCGACTAATGTGGTACAATCTTTTATCTAGCTACCAAAGTCGATTCTGAAAAAGTGCATTCTTATGGGAATTGAAGGAATTCATATATATTATCTTGTAGAATATATGTAAAAATCAGGTTTGTGTGGACTTTAGAAAAGTGTGGATTTCTTTATTCAGTAATGAAATTGGAATTTATACCATTATAAAAGCCTAACATCTGGTTTACAATGATTGTTAAGAATAGTCGGGTTAGTTGGTTTACAAATGTAACACGAATCGATCGATGTCTTGGAAATCTCTTTTAAACTGCATAAACATATTTTATGTGTAACTACTAGTCATTTTGTTGCCTATATTGGGCATCTCGACGTTGTATAATGGTTAACAAGCTTGTCTCGCTAGAATCTATTACAACTGAGTAAAGATTTCGATCCTCACTGGGTACCCCATACTTTCGGTCTTGTGCCACATCTAATTGGCGCTTAGAAATCCAGCTCTTTGTTGTCTATATTGTTTTTCCATTTCCGAATGTTGTATATATTTGTGATGTTTTACTTTTCTGGTCAATCTAAGCAACGAAAAACTTCCGGTTACTTTAACAGCATCTCGAGATCTTTCATTGTTGCTCACATTTGACTTGTCTCCCTCATTCTTCTGTTTACAAATGACATCAACCTCTCGTTCCAGAATGAAAATATTCTTGATATACGAGTTTGCACAAAAGCGAAATTACCTCAGCATCCTCTACTATTCAGTTATACGAGTGCTGATAAAAAAAATAACAAGACAGAAGCTATAAAAATAAACCTACAAAACATATGAATTCAACACTTAATTTTCTTCAAAGTAGTTTCCTTCTGAAGCTACACACTTTATCTAGCATTGTTTCCAGTCTTTTTTGTGTTAGCGAACAGTTGCCTCGCCGCATTCTCTTGGATTGTCTCAACGTTTTGAAATGTTTTTCCATTCAAACAAAATTTAATTTTTGAAGAGGAAAATGTTGCAATGGGCAGTGCGTCTGAGAAATATTTTGAATGTCGGAGCTGAGGAATGTTATAGTTGGCCAAAAATTGTTGTACAAGATATGGTTACAGGTGCAAGCTCTGTGCTGTAATAGGACGACCACACTATACACACCTTTCTTTAAAGCTCTAGTATAAACAAAATAATTGCGCAACGGTGTTCAAGCTCTATCTGTATCAAGTGGCAACACTCTGTGTACCGTTGCTCAGTTACCATAGCAATAGTCCCAATATATCTTGCTCAGACTTCTTATACATTCATTTATAAATTTGGCACTACAGAAATTATTTCCACCATCTAATACACTTCATATTTGCATTATTCTGAGGTTTAAAATTATATTCTTATCCGATTTGTTTGGTTTTTGAGTCATAGTTTAATAAAATTGAGTAAATATCTGCAAGACACTTTAGAACTGATAGACGAACCACAGAGCATGATTGCAGCAGATTCAAATATTGGAATGACTTGTTGTCCTAGTTGCCAAATACAAAGCCTTATGTCAAATAGGAAGCCTTCCGTATATTTTTCATAGATTGCATATCATAAATTAAAGCCGTTTACTATATTTTAATGGAGATTATTCGATAAGTTATCATCACACTTTATTCGCGGATCAATGATCTTGTGAGAAATGAATGCAAGAGACAAAAAGAAGAAAAAATACTGATCCTAACAAATATAAAAGAAGAAAAGATAAAAACAAGTAACATTTACAGATTCATAACAATAGAATTATTTTCAGTCGTGCCGTCTAAAATGATCTCCAAACATCGAAATAGGATAATTCTGAAAACTATTTTCCGTGAAAGGAGAAGCCAAAATTCAGAGAATTCGATGCAATTCACACTCCGTGAGCAGTCTTTTATAAAATATTCTGGGACAATCCAAAACAAATATCTCGAGATATATCGACTATATTCGATTAATTATTTGCTCGTGAAAGAAAATTCGAATTCTTTTAAAAAGTGCCAAAAATGTTTGTCTATTTTTTTGCCTTAGTATTTTAAGAGAAATTCATATTCATAACACATTGTCGCGAAAATTTTGGTAGTATTATTAATTCAGAACAAAACTCTTGTCGGAAAAGCAGACTACCTTGCAGCAACAGATGATACGCGTTCGCTCAATCGAAATTTATTATCAGTAATTTTTCTCGCTTTCTGATTATCTTTAATTGATTTAAGGCAGATTCCGACGTGGTGTGATGTTTAGCAATCTTGTCTCTCTAAATAAATCCCGACTTGTGAGTCCGATCATCACTGGTTTTTCTATATTTTCGTTCTTGGGCAGAATCTTATTTACGCTTAGAAAGTTATTTTCAGTGCTTTAATGTGGTGTAATGTTTAGCAAGCTTATCTCGTAACATAAACTCAAACTGAGTAGTGAGTCCGATCATCACTGGGTTTTCGATGTTTTCGTTCTTGGGTAGAATCTAAATGTCGCTTAGAAAATCATTTTCAGTGCTTTTTTTTTAATCATATCACCCCGAGCAAGGCGGTAACGCCACTGATGTGCAGGGGGCTACATAGGAGTGAAAAGAGTAGAAAAGAGAAAACCGGAAACCGCATCCTAAACAGGAAACAAAGGATGAGTCTCTTCACCTGTTCAACAAGCTTATCTCGTTACATAAACTCAAGTGAGTAGTGAGTTCGATCCTCATTGGATTTTCTACAAATTTATCTTTCTGCTGCTTAACAACAAATGCATAGAAAAGAAAGACTGAGCACAACAAATAAAGGAGTTATGCGTAAAAGAAAATACTACAGGACAAAAGACATGCTCAGCAAAAGAAGGGAACGCACATACTAGAGAAACAACAAATACTTTAGCTTTGGCATATATCGGAAAATCTAAACAGATAACTTTGTGTAGCACTACCTATGAAGCCAGATGGAAAGGAATGTGAACTCTACCGAACTATCAGTTTAATGAGCCACATAACAAAACAATTTCAGGATTCTAATTAACAGGGCGCGCAGGAAATATGACACGGATAGCCGAATCGTTAAAGACACCGGAACAAGGAACGCGATATTCATATCCAGAATACTGTCAGAAAGAGCAATACAAATGCAGAAAAACCTGTACCTATGCGCTTTATAGACTACGCAAAAGTGTTTAGCAAATTGCGCCACAAAAACCTGTTCGAAATGATAGGCAACCTTGACATATTTGTGAACGACATTAGGATGATCAAAACTTATATTGGCAGCAAATCGCTTGCATACGGACAGGAAAGTATTCAGCAAATATACAAAAATAGAAAGGAACGTAAGACAAGATTATATTCAACCTGTACAGAGAAACCATTCTGAGAGTGTTAGAATCCTTGTCAGAATTCGTCATTGGCTGCCACAATCTCAACAATATCAGATACACAGCCGTGATAGCAGACATGGAAAAGAAAACGCAGGACCTTCTACAAAATGTTGCGAGAGAAAGTGAAAAGAAAAGCAAAAACTTTAAAAACAAAAACTGAATGCATGGTCATCGACTAATAAACGAACCCAAATATCACCTACAGATCAGAAAAACCAAAAGAAAACAGGTAAAGGCATTTACTTAACTGCGAAGTGTTCTGACAGAAGATGGAAAGTGAAATTTTGAGATCCGAAGACGCATTGGCATGGCCAAGGACGCATTTCAAAAGAGAACCAGAGTACTGAGAGGCAGGAAATATCTCATTAAAAACAAAGGAAAGAGTACTAGTCTGCATTGTGATATTTGTCCTTCCATCTGGTAGCGAATGATAGACGATCTCTTTCAGAATGATGAGTCGCTCTAAGCAACAGAAATGTTGTTGTACAGAAGGATGCTGAGTATACTATTAACCGAGAACGTTAGCAACCTCAAGGTGTTGGAGAGGATGTGAACGATAAGAAAACATATATATAGCATCAGGGAGCGACAGTTGAGGTTTCTGAGGCATGTAAAATGAGGAAGGAGCGTTTGAAGATTTTAATACTAACAGGACGGATAGAAGAAAAGAGAGACAAAAAAGTAGCGTGGAACATATTTAATGGGCTTGACCAAATGGTTAGTGCAGTAGAGTTTGGGGAAGATACCAAGAGGGAAAATATTAAACCAAAGGCAGGTGGAAGTCCATGACCGCCTAAGTGCCAAAGAGACACGGCATATAAAGAAGTAGAACACAGTGTAGTGTTTAGAAAGCTTCTCTTGCGACATCAGCTCAGTTTGAGTAGTGAGTTTGGTCATCACTGGGTTCTTGTGCCACACCTAAGCTACGTTATTTTTAACACCCTTAACGTGGTGTAATTTTTAGCAAGCTTGACTCACTTGATCAGTTCTTACTGAGGAGTGAATCTGATTGGCGCTCCATACTTTCAGCCCTGTTCCACATGTAAGCCACACTTAAAATATCGCTATCTTTTATGAGTCCTGGTTATGACGGTACACTGCATCCGACAGCAAGGCCTCTGATTAGGAAGTTGTGAGGAGCATAGAACCACCTCTTAATTGGTGTTGTTTCCAGATCCTCCTCGACCCAGAGTGGTGGCACTTGTTTGGGTCCCAGCTATTGGCAAATAGTTAACCCCCAAACTGAGGTCAAAACCCTATGAAAGACCTTTATAAAAAATATATAAATAGAAATAGACATTTATAGAAAAATATACATTTTTGAAAGAGAAATGTTACCAAAAATACTTTTCTGAAGGAAAAAATTATTACCATAATACATTTTTGAAAAAAAATTATTGCCATAATACAATTTTGAAGGAAAAAAATATAACCAGCAATACATTTTTCAATACAAAAATAAAAGACATCTTCAGTTTTCTAAAATAAAAAATTAAAAATGAGATATTAAATTTTTCATCAAAATCTGACTAACTCAACCTTCTCACTATAACTGAACATTAAAAATATACCTTAAAACTCTACCTTTTTGGCATAAATAACCAATAGATGTTGATATGTCGTTAAACAAAACTTAAACTTAAACTCAAACTCAAGCTGTATCTTAGATTTTAGATTATATTTTGATTTAGTTCATCACTGATTCTACATATTTGTACCCCTTCCATACACAAATGCACAAGCACACATGCACGGTCAAATATATAGATAAATATCATAGAATGTGTTATTCTCGACAAATTATAGCAATTTCATTTGTTTTTTAAATAAATTTTCATACAAATATAATATTCTCTTCGTTGTCTAAATAATATAACCACCTCTTTCTTTCTGCATATCTTTTTCTATATTTATCTATCCATCTTAGGTTTGTAATATATATCTAACTGTAATCCTTGTTATGCTGTTTTTTGCTTGACGCCATTGCGATAGTCTGTTTCTTAAGCTAATGTAAACTGCTACAAAAGTGCATGTATTAACAACATATTATGGATGACAGTATGCGACAAATATTTTTTTATGATATTGTCGTTTATTCGTTAGTATCAAAACGTTGAATGTATTCAGTTTTGTTTTGAACAAATTTTCGAGATAATAATAAAATATATTTTAGTTTTAGAAAATAATAACTTGTGCAAACAAGAAAATAATCAAATAAAATTAAACAAATATAAATTACATTATTTGAAAGATGTTTATCCTAAGAAATAATTATTCCAATAAATCGGATTCGATACCCGAGCAGCAAAATGATGGATTCTTATTGATATTTTTCTCTTCTCATCCTTTTCCGATATTTCCAATATTTTCAGGTGTTTTCTCTCAAGATGAAATATATTCTATGGTCAAAGAGTTGTAGGAACGACATCAAAATTATACTTGGGTGTGACACAATGAACTCTGGCCATGTATTGTCTTATTGAAAATGTTGACTTTGAATGTGGAATGTAAAGAATTTTATCTGCAGTTTTCTGATGGATAACAGTAAAATCTAGATGTGTGAGATTTAATGCTGTGCAGTAGGAAAGAAAAATGAATTATATGAATAAGTAAACAAAGATATTCAGAACTAATTCTTAATGAGCCGGAATAAAAGGAATTTTAATCAGTCAATCGGTTAAGTGCCATACGGGATACACGCATGGGCGATCATGACTTTTGCAAGAAATGTGTGACTGGGCAGAAGATTTTGCCGCACTAAACTAACATTAATTTCTGCGGTAGACTGGTTGCCAACCAAGGCTACGGAATCCAATCTGTCTGACCACTTAACACATAGCTAACGCGAGAAGAAAGGTATTTGGGCGTAAGTCAATGCAACAAATTCAGTTCGAATTGTTATAGAGCAACTGATTTTCGGAGTGTCATTGACGGTTATCGAACTGTATTCTCTGCGACTCTATCAATTTAAACTATCCTCTCTTTTCAATTATTATTGTTCTGTCTTATCTGTGTCTGTATTTAATATCCGTTAGCCCGGGTATTATGCTGTAGATATTTCAGCACACATCGTCCAGTACCGTACTGTCACATCGGCGATACAACTGAGTTCGAACCTTGCTCTCCGATTTCTCGTTTCTAGCTTATATGCACTGCACCACAACGAAGATCGAGGAAATTTCAGAAGTAGCCTTATATGATTAAACTGAATATATTATGTTTAGACATGCGCCATCATTTAAGTCAATCGGGGCCATCAGTTATAAACCATTCGAGATGTCGTGAAAGATATATAGAATGACAGTCGAGTTTAGAGATTGCTAGACTGGACGTGTCCTGTCATAAGTGGAGACAACAGCATCAACAAAGACAACACATTGCCATTCACCTAACCTCAGACAGTGCCAAGTGATCCTTTCAGTACAGAAGCTGTTATACTGATAATACACTTTTTGCTTCTTTTTCTTCTCGTAGTCTTATTTTACCTTGTGTTTCATTGTGAACGTGAGTCGAACCTTCCCAAGGTTTTGTTTACACTGACGCAAATGGGAATCGAAACATATTGTGGAACAGAGCTGATCATATGAGAAAAAATGACTGAACCACCCAATCACAACAAAAATAAATATTTGTATATTTTTTATCCAGTTACATTTTTATATTTAGCGCAAACAGTAAATCTTATGAAATTTTAACAATTTATTGTTACTTGCTTTTTTCTTGGAACTTTCATGAGTATAAAGAAGACAAAATCTGATAATTTTGATGGAGTCAAGAAGTAATCTCTACGAGTCAAATTTCTGTGAAATCTATAATAGCTTCGCATCTAGTAAAGTGTAATTCTCTCCTCTAAACCAAACAAATGCGTCTGACAACCAAATAAAATGACCAGGAAAATGTGTGAAATGAAGCGACGTTCTGTAGTGTCATTCTTTTGTCAAGAATTGGCCTGAAGAGGCTTTAAGTGACGTTTTTGTTGCCATCAGTGCTTGATTTAGGAAATAACACGATATATTGATCTGATCCCAACAGAAAGGAATAATGACAATTCCCCGATTGTATTCCACAACACGAGTGGAAACTTAAATCGATTGGGTAGTAATGTTAAGCAAATTAGTTCTAAGAATCAGGACATAAATTTTTCGAGTATGAAGAAAAAGAAGGAAAACAAAAAAGAAAAAATAAAAAGAGAGAAAAAAGACAACAATGATAAGAATAAAGTGAAAAGGAAGAAACAGAAAACAATAGAAGAAGAAAACAAATAGCGGAGAAGGAGAAAACACTAAGCAAAAAGAAAATTATAGGAGAAGAAGAAGAAGAAATCAAAAGAAAAACACATTAAAAGAAGAAAACAATAAAAGAAAAACAATAAGCGATTAAAGAAAACGATAAGAAGGAAAACAGTAGAATAAAACATAAAACGAAGAAGAATGCAATAAAAACAATGAGAGAAGCAAATAAGCCAAGATAAAAGTAATATAACAAGAAAACAATAAAAGAAAACAATAATTAAAGACGTAGCTAACAATACGAAGAAGTAAGCATAGAACAAAATAATAAAAGACGAAAACCAAAAAGAAAAAAACAAGAGAAGGAAACAATAAAAGACAATAAAGAGAAAACAATGAGCGAAGAAGAATGCAATAATCCAAAATATAGAAACATAAACACGAAAACAATAAAAGAAGAAAACAATAAATAACAATAAGAGTAAAAGCAACACTAAGAGAAAAATATGCGATGAAGAAAGCGATAAGAGAAAAAAAGATAGAGAAATCAATAATAGAAAAATCAATAATAATAAGCAAACAACAGTAGAAGAATTCAATAACAAAACAATAAGAGAAGAAGAAGAAGAAGAAAAATAAAAGAACAAATCAATAGAAGAACAATAGAAAAGAACAGTAAGAAAGAATCAATAATTGAAGAAGAAAACAGTCAGAAGAACAAATCAATGAAAGAAGAAAACCATAAGAGAAAAAGTCAAAGAAAAAATAAAGAAGGATGAAGAATATGAAAAAGAATAAAACAATATGCGAAAAAATTTAGAAAAGAAAGAAACAATAAATAAACATGAAGAAAACAAGAATAAGACAAAAGAAGAAAATAATTGTAGAAAATGATTAAAGATTAAATGAGTAATTATAATAGAAAGAAACCAGAAGAAAGCAAGAGGAAGAATAGAAAAACAAAAAGGACTAAGAATAGGAATAGTTAAATAAGAAAAATAAAGAAATAAACAGTTTAACAACATAAAAAACTGAAGAATGGACGAAATATATTGTAAAATGGTAAAAGTCTAAAGTAAAGCCAATCAAAAACATATTTTAACTGGCTGGTTGTATTGTCGGCAACTGAAACTTCTACCGATTACCTTCTTTTTTTATAGATCATCTAATCAATAAACATATTTTGTTTTTGGTTTTTATTTGATTTTTGGTTATTAGGCAAATTAGGTTATCACAATGACGCCGGAGCGGAAATCATTGTCTTTTCGATTTAAAACTTATGTAAAGAAAAAACGAACGAAAAGACCTGATAGCTGAGGAAACAGCTCTGTTTCTATTTTGTGTTGTTCTGGACTATTATTTATAAATTTATATGTAAATCTGTCCACAGAGAGACTGAGCAAAAATTACAAAATGGCTAAAACCTGAAAAATATTTTCTTCGCTTAGTGTCTGCGTATTAATATTGTCCTGTGTATGTTTTTTTTATTGTTTGGCGCCATTGCAAGCATCTGTTTCTTAAACCTACGTAAGTATTTAAGAGAATGTTTATATTTGTTTTGGAGTGAGGTTTTGTGTCTAGTTTTTTTCTTCTCTATTTATCAGTCTCTGTGAAATTTTTATACCATATTCTTCGATGCGAATTTACTTTGTCCCAAAGAAATACGCAAACAGAAAAAAAAGGAATTGAAAAATTGAAAACTAGAAGTCGCAAATATAATAATCGAATTGTAATAGATGCACTGAACAACACAGTGAATAGAAACATCTATGCAATCAAAGAACTGTCACACCAGTTTTTGTGTTTGAAAACTTGAAAAATAAATGGATGTGTAGAGGATGTTATACACACACACACACGCACACACACACACACACACACACACACACACACATATATATATATATATATATATATATATATATATATATAAAGAACAGTATGGCTCAAAAGATGAAATAGAAATACGTGACCGTAGATGTTGTGGAGATGGACACAAATCTCCAGAATTGAACTTGGACTCATCCAAATAGCGTATATATTGACGCCGAGAATCATCAGCAGACCGAACCATATATCCTTACTACAGAATTTAGCAAGACTACGTCATCTCCAAGCGACCTATTATTTTATTTTTGTGTTATCGTTATTAAGTGAAATGAAGAGATAACAGTAGTGACAAGGATTTGAATGCACATGAAAGAAAAACGTTTTCTTCTTAGTTTATGCTTAATTTTACAAATATAATACATTATGAAAGAATTAAAAATAATTATTTAGCTACTGCAATATTTTCAGAACACATTTTTAGCAGATGCAGCGGGAGTGGATCATAACACCAATACTTTAATTTTGCTGTCATCTAAGTATTTTGTTACCGTTCGTATCTTGTGGTTTGGATCATTGTTATGTTGGAACGTCCATAGCAGGTGATATTTTTACAGTGACGTTTGCATTTGACATCATTCGATATTCGATTAAACATTCTTGTAGCCCTGTTTCTTAGGTCTCCGATATTAATTATAAGTGTTCTTTTTGTATCCAGTTTTCTAAAGCTTTGTCCTTTCTCACATGTTCTACGCATGTTATTCTCAGTATTCTTCTGTAGAATCCGTTGCTTGACGTCTCTTCATCTTTAAATAAATAGTTCAACATTCACTTTAAAAGGTAGTATTTTTTTTAATCGTTTCACCCCAAGCAAGGCATTCCACTGCCACTATTGCGCTTGGGGCTACATAGGGGAATGTAAATAGAAAGAGTGGTTAGATATAGGAAATGTCAGAAGGTGGGTGATAGGTAGTTGGGAGGATGGGAAGCGTGTTTGAAAGAATGGAAGCGAGTTATTTTGTTAGGAGGTGTCTATTGACCTTACATTTAAACTCCTGGAGATTGTAGCCGTCGCGGAAGCAGTCATGTGGAAGGGAATTCCACAGTCGGGAAGTACGAGCAAAGAAACTGTTGGAGTAGAAGTTGCGGTTGCATTTTATCGGTTTCACTTTAAAAGCGTGGGATCTAGTTGCTAATCTAGTATCTCGTGCAAATTCGAACCTATGGGGGCACCAGTGATCTAAGTTCATCGGAGCAGAAGCCATGGAAGTATTTATAGAAGAGACACAGAGAAGCCACGTCGCGCCGGTGAGAGAGAGACTGCAGGCGGTCTGCGAAGTCAGTATCGATCACATTACAGACCCAGCGCTGTACCTTGTCGAGAAGCCCAAGGAGAATAGCAGGGGCACCCGACCAGATATGGCAACAGTATTCAATGCACGGGCGGATGGTAGATTTATAAATGTGCAGGATAGATTCAGACGGAAAAAACCTCCGGGCCCTGCACAGAGAACCGACTTTCACAGCATCGGATTTAGCAATGGATTCGATATAGTCATTCCACTTGATGTCCGCTGAAAGTGTGAGACCAAGGAGGCGCAGTGTTCTACTCTCTTGGAGGCAAGCCTGGTCCATGCTAATGGGAGGTAGGTGCGGATGTCTATGATGGTTAATTGATAGTAATTTCGTTTTAGAAGTATTAAAATTTACGAGCCATTTCGTACCCCAGTCCACTACGGATTGGAGGTCCTTTCCAAGCTCGTATGCAAGGTTAGCTTTGTCGGCCACACAAGATTTGTGATCGAGGCGAGAGTAAACTGTGGTGTCATCGGCGTACATACCTACTTGGGATATTATTGTATCGGGGAGATCATTATTGTAGATCAGAAAGAGCGTAGGACCTAGGATAGAGCCTTGTGGGACACCCGCATTCGTATGGTAGCTCTGGGAGGCATTTCCGTTTAATACCACTTTCAATGTGCGGTTAGATAGGAATGACTGGATTAGTTCAAACAACTGTCCAGCTATACCATAGCTCTGCAGTTTGCATAGAAGGCCAAGCATGCCAAACTCTGTCGAACGCTTTCGAGATATCCAAGGTGACAGTTCGGGCTTCGCCATTCCTGTCGAGTGCCTGGTATTTTCCTCCTCCTCATTTTAATTATTAGCATCAAACATTGCATATTAGCTCTTGTAAAATTGTTACTGAGACAACTTTATAAGTCCCAGTAATTCATACACTGTTGTTCTTAAAAACACATGACCGAGTGGATATAGACGTTGGCTAATTCCAGTGACCTGACCCAAATAGTTGTCAGTTCATTACCAGGTTATCGCAGTAGTGAATAGATAACTTTAGTTAAAGGGAGATAACTACATAGTTACCAGAAGTGACATCGCATATGTAATCGGAATGAAGAGTTCGATTCGAAATTACTAGCAGCTGAAAAATCCAGAGTGTACAACGTCTGAAACTTCATAAAAAATAAAGATATTTTAACATATACTTAAACCTTTGTACTGGTTTCATTGTGGTATCTCCAGTACTTTGAATTTTAGGTTCATCCATTTGCTGACAGCCATGCATTCCATCTTCTTGCAGTTCATGTTTAGTCCTTTTGTCTTGCTTTCCTTTACTACTTTTTGCCGGATTTCGTGTAGGTTCTTTTATGTGTCTTCTAATAACACTGTCCATTCTACATGTCTTGTGTTGTTAAGACTGTAACCGCCAATAATGAATACTGGTACGTTTTATAGGTCATAGTAAGTGATGTGTAATATACTCCTATGGGGATTCGCGTATATGTCACATAAAAATAGGAACCGTGGTATGTACACCATTTTAATTTTGTCTTCTGAATGTGTTTGATATAAGCAATGAATAAATGATGAACGTTTATATCCTCTGCATCTTCTGTATTGCCATTTTTTCAGTCGGGGAGGCACAAGCAACGGAATAACACAAATGGCGTCTTTCGGTTTGATATAAATAATGGATGCAACTTTTATTTTTATCCAATTGAGTTCATAAGGAAACAAGAGGTATGTAGACGATTGGCAGACCATCTGCAGGAAATAAATTTACAGGGTTACTAATTACGGGTACACATAGAAAATTTTATATTTCTTATTCTTTTGGACATCATTGTTCATATCTTCTTAATGTTTTACTTTTTTATTGTTGTATTTTTTCACGACCTCTTCGATCATGATATTCTGGAATGTTCTCTCTTCATTTTCATAGAGAGATCATTAATATATTTTCATCTAACTCAGCAGATGTTTTGTAATTATTATTGGATGCTGAGTGACAGCAAAGGGCGTTCAATCTATAGACTCCCCAGTAAGAAAAGAATCGGTAACATCAGTGATTAATTCATATGAGGCGAACAGATATGTTGTTTGTCTATAATTATTTAGATAATCCATTTCCCCTGTTTTCGATAGGGGATATATAATAAAATCAGTGGTCCATATTCTGTTGGGATTATTCATTAGTATTTTAAAGTTCCCGCAAGGTTTTATGGATTGATGACAGATGATGGAGCCAAAAGTTAGGTATCTTGTAATTAGCTGGGAATTTCGATTTTGGGAATTTTACTAAAAATTGTCATAGTTATAATTTTCTATTCTTGTGTAGGTTTATTCTCTATTCTCTCATGTTTTTTATGATCCATTTTCCATTAGAATTAAACAGGGTAGAATGGGTTAATTGTCGGCTGTTTATAGATTTAGTTTTATGTATGCACGTTTTCTGTTTTGTTTTGTCGACTGCGCAACAGAGTGGGGTGAATTTCATATAGTCTGTGAAAAAACGAACACCATGATGCAACATTCTCCACAAAAAAATTTGGGACGGAACGCTGTACTGATTGGCATTCGCTATAATACGAACATTTCAGTGCGTTTGAGTGCCAATCTGAAGAGAATAGAGCAGATTCTGAAAGAGATGAATGAGTCTAATGGGGATTACGACAGCACATATCCTCGAAAAACTCAATCTATATAAATTAGATTAAGACACAATTCGTACGTTGTTCTTAACATATATATATATATATATATATATGTGTGTGTGTGTGTGTGTGTGTGTGTTTTGTATCTGTGAGTAATATTATATATGCCTAAAGTTCTAATTAATTAATCAAGTAATGGTATATATATATATATATATATATATATATATATATATATATATATATATACTAGCAGTATAGACTGGCGTTGCTCGGGTGTAATGAAAGCTTTAAAACTAATACATGGTCCTGGAGCTCAGATTTAGCTTAAAGAATATTTGTGTGAAGTTTGGTGAGAATCGGATAAAAATTGTGGATTTATATAAAGGATATACAGACAGATAAACAGACACACATACAAGCATCAGGCCTTTTATATATATATATATATATATATATATATATATATATATATATATAATCGATTTTCTGCACTTGTAAGAACTGCAACCTTGAAACTTCTTAATATAGTTTCTTGTGTCTTTTTCTATGAGTGTATCAAATTTGATTAAAATCGGACCAGTCCTTCTATAACCCGATTTTTTCGATTATCGATTTTCAATATTTATCGGGGGTACCTCGACACAAAACCTTGCTGAGAAAACTCGCAGACGCTTATAGTACAACTGTGTAAATTTTCAAGAAAATCGGTTCAGCTGTTTTGGAGTCTATTGTTAACGCATACACACACACAGACAAAGTTTCATTTATAAATAAGTTTATATATATATATATATATATATATATATATATATATATAATACGAGTATAGGGTACGTATGGATGGAATAATATTCCTCATCTAAAGAAACACTCTTCTTTAAAAAGTGCTCAATGCAAAGTAGAGCTAATAATAATAATAATAATCATAATATATATATATATATATATATATATATATATATATATATATATAATTATTGGTATCCGAAGATTATTGGCATCCAAGATATATATATATATATATATATATATATATATATATATCAAGGTGAAGAGAATCCAAGGTTTTACGGTTTTGAGTCCACTGGCATCTATTTTTCTATAAACAGTGCTCAATACAATATATATTGTACAGATTAATA